>JAODVM010073215.1:0-17266 GCA_025400095.1 Phenganax marumi | reverse complement strand
GACGTGTTTTTAGGACATTGTATAAGTGTGATTGAACATTTAGCCCCCGCACTTCGTATATGTCTCCGCCGTCCCTGAGAGGCTCCGTCAAGCACCTAACTGGTTGCGATGTTCTCCGCCTTTTTGCCCTTGAATGCGAGCCGAGACTTCAAAACCCAGGTGCCATCACTTCGACCAAAATGCGAAAACACATTGCAACCATCAATCAAGTTCTGTCACTGAAAGATGCTGAACTTGACTGGCTGGCAAGGCATATTGGGCATGACATCAGAACGCATCGAGAATATTACTGCTTACATGAATCGACAGTAGAGCGCGCGAAAGTAAGCAAACTTCTTTTTGGCTATCGATTGTGGAAAAGCTGGCTCGCTCAAGGGGTAAAGTCTCGACGAGATTAACATGGATGGTAAGTCATGCCAGGAATTTTTTTAAAGGTAATTCACGTTTCTGGTGCCTTTGAGAGAAATTTTTACGCATGACGAACATTTTAACTAAAAATAAATCGAACTTAGCCTTCCAGCTTTGCGTCTTAAACTCTATGACGCTGTTGAGAAATCATTTTACTTTTCAACTTTCAATCAAGTATAATCTGGAGACACGGCATTTTAGTATGTATGATAACGTGGGACATTAGATTACAGTAATTATTTTTTAACGTATAGCTTCATATTTCTAGAAGCCTCAGCTTAATATTTCAGAGAATCATTCAGCTATAGACGCGTATTAAAGTATACCCGCACGCCATGATAAATCACAAGTACTTAATTAAGTATCGATACAAAATTATACACTATTTTCCTGTAGATATATCTGAACCGAAGATAATGAGCTATGAAAAGCTTGACGACTCGTCTGCAACATCGACGAAAACATGCATTTGGCCTCAATAACGAAGGTAAGCGTTTTCCCAAAAAAATCATGAAAGATGTTTACAAATAAAACTGCATGTACTTTCGTTCATCTTCGACTCTGTAGTAGCTATATATTTTCTTTATTCTAGAACTTGACGGTGTATTCGTGCCTTCCTCTACTCGTGCTCTATTCGCATATGTATGTTATCTTTTCTTCATAACCCTATTTATGGTGCTAGTAACTATATAAGTCGTGGGCAAGCCGTGGGTCACAAAACGCGGCATCAACGGTTTTCGGCTTCATTTCGCATTGCAAAAATCAAAAGTTTTTTACGTCTGGATAGGATGAATAGTAAGACATTGCCACAGAATATGACACCTTATCTTATTGTATCGAACCACATATTTCGCGCGTACATGTCAAAGTCGAAACAAGATAATGCACGGGCGCAAATACACAGCAGACCCATCAAACAACCGTAGTTGTGGTTTGATATAATAAGACAGAGTGTTGCATTCGGTGGAGGAAAACGGGCATAGTACAGAACATAGTAAAAAACATGAACGCAAGGTGTTCTTTTTACTGGCACAAATTGACTCACAGGTGTTCAATGAACACTGAGGCAACGTTCGCATTGTCGCAACTTCCTGGCACTTATGTGAAAGAGTCGGTGAGCTAAACCGTTATCATGCTTTGTTATAACCCAACATCAAGGGAGACTCCGATTTTCATTCTGAGTAGTAAAATTTTAAATTTTTCATAATTAAATTCAGTCGACATTTCACTAGATTGTTTAACTTTGAGTCCTTTCAGCGAAGTATAAACAACATCCTTACAATATTGTTGTAAAACTGTGTACTGTGTACTGTGTACTGTGATAGGCGCATTACAGGCAAGGATCCTGTCACTGGAACATTTTATTGTACGTCTTTCACGAACACCTATTACCATTTAAGTCATCAACACATAAAATGCAAAAATCCTTCATTTAGTGGCTTAGTGTTCTTGCTATTGAGCCTCTATACGCGGTACTGAGCGATGCTCAGAAGGAGATTTTAGAACAAAGTGTTTTGACTATCCAATTTTTTTAGTAAATGTGTAGTACATATGCGTATGTATATACCGATCACATAATTTTCAACAACTTTATACATGAAACATAAGTCATGTACATAAGTCAAGTCAAGCGTTCTAGTTTTAATAATGTTGTTGTGTTTTGTTTTAGCTCTTTTTAGTCTAGCTGTCTTTTAATCGTCACTGTCACTAACGTCATGAAAGAGACCATGTTTTCAAGACTAATGCTTAAATTTTTACGCGTCCTTTTATTACAGACGTTGAAGTTCGTATGTTTTGCGGATCGCAATTTTCCGTTTGAGGGGCCTGTTTGTATTTGCGCACGTGCATTAGCATTATTATTTTTCTCTGTGCGCCCATTATCTTGCTTCGACTTTAACATGTACGCGAAATATGTGGTTCGGTACATTGAGATAAAGGTGTCGTATTCTGTGGTAATGTCTTACTATTCATCCTATCCAGACGTCAAAAACTTTTGATTTTGCAATGCGAAAAAAAGCCGAAAACCTGTGATGCGCGCTTATGACCCACGACTTTACCCAGGACCCACGACTTTTTACTCACCACCCAACACCTAGAGTGACACTCATTACTATAGACTCTAGCTTATATTTTCTGCTCGTAAATTCAACGCTCGGGATCAGTTATAGTTTCGGCTCCGGAAAGCTATAAATATATGATTATGAATATCAATTTTCTTTTGTCATTCTTTCTTTTCTTCATTTTTGCTCCAGGCAGAATAAGATGCCATGCAAATACGTAACGCAAAACAGACTCTGAATAAATTTGCATGTAATAGCTCAGGGGCCAGTTGTTCAAAGCTGGGTTAGCTTAACCCCGGGTTAGTGTAATACTTAAACCACAATTTGAAACTCGTTCAAGAAAAAGTTTTGACAAATGTTTTGCTCAAAATGTTTCCCTTAATGAGTAGTTTAATCCCTCAAAGTTTCAAAAAATAAATAGTGCTTCAAGACCGGGATGTAAAATGGTGGGTTAAATTTAAACCCAGGTTAACTGCTAACCCACCTTTGAACAATCGGCCCCTGTCTATCCACTCATCTATAGTTCAGCTGACCCACGTAGTGATCGGAGTCTATCCTTGACAAGGAAATGGTCTGGGTTTGAACGTTTGAACAGAGTAAAGTGCCCTGGGCTTCAGTAAATCTCACCTACTATTGTGAGGAAAGATATAAGAAAGCATGGCACTAGCATTTCGATGAAATAGTACCCAGAATTCCGCTCCAAATTCAAGACAATTTTAACGACAGAGAAATTATTCGATCGAATGTCGTCGTATACATTGTTTGTGTTCACTCTTGTTTTATAGAGCAACCATTCGCCATTATTCGACATGGTTCTGAACATATTCGCTGGCTTGAACTGCGTTATCTGTAGTTCGGCCGCACTAAACACCAGAGAGCCGAAACGGAGCGAACATTCCTGGAGGTCTAGGGGAAAGTAAGAGACATCAATGGAACACATGACGTGAAGAAACAGTGGATAGGTCCAGCGGCATCTCCCATTAGAGTCCACGACAACGTGAGTTGCGATTCCAGTTTTTTTGTGGTCTTTGTTTGGAATTCTAGAATATTTTAGAGTAACAAATAAAATGGTCTGACCGCGGACAGAGTTGCTAGCAATCTACTTACTCGTTGTATAATCCGATGTCCGGAACCCAAATTTCGTATGGTGAAATATTAATTGAAAAAAAGCCGGAGTATTCTGATGCATTCCAAATCAGCGACTCGTCATACCATTCCTAAACACAAGAAAATGTTATACTCTATCTAATGCCAGATGATTTTACTGCAAGTAGAGACTTTGTCTGCTTTCAGCTCGTTACCTCTCTTACAAGTGACACAATACTCATTCTTTGGAGCTTTGCATTCTAAAAACAACGAGTTTATTTCGTATTTGAGAAAACTTGATCGATTCGTGTGTTGTTGTTTTTTTCAAAACTGTTGTAACTTGTTGCGGTGGACGACTTAAGGTTGGGAGAGTATTAACGAGAAATTGTCGGGGTATGCAAACTAGTAAATTATTGTAGCTAATTTCTTTTTTACTTGCTTGTGTGTGCGGCAAAAAGGTTTTCCCTTGCAAGCGGTTTCTTGACGAGTGCAGTTTTCATAACTTTTCAAAAATTAGTGGCGCATATGGGTAGCTACGATATAAACAACTGACTTTTCTATATTATGGGGAAAACGTTTCTATCTATATTGCTTCTATATTGCTATCATTACAGTACATTGCACTTTCGGTTATGAGATCGTAGAATATTTATAAGCAATATAGCTTTGGCAAAATGCATTAATATCGCGCAATTAGCTGCCGTATATTAAAGTGAAAGATGACACCTGCGGGATTTTAATTGAAAAAACTCCCTAAAAGCGCCAACGAATGTAGATACGGAAAATAGTTCGAATACTGTATATTGCCTCGATTAATCGCCTTGGGGTGTTGTAGATGTCTGTATGACGGCGATATGCCATACACATTTCTTTTTCCCAAGAGATTATAGAAATTTGCGTGTACAAATGCAAACACTTTAAAAACTTAAATGTAATACTCTTGCAGTATGTATGTTGACACATTCGAGAAAAGTGAATGAACTTGTACTTGTAGCTGTGATAGAAAACATTTTCCATGTTCTTGTTCCAGTTTTGAAGAACTAACAGTTTGGGAGAACCAGAAATAATCAGTCGAAACACTTATCCGTACAACGGGTTTTTCCACGTTTTTTCGACTCAGCATATTAAACCAGCATAAGTGTTTCTATAATTCTACAGAAACACGGGGAAAATTTTTATGTTTCTTGTATGGAATAACAGAAAAGAATAATTCTTTTTAGGCGATGGAAAAGTATATTCTCAATACACAATGTCGCGAGCCAGGAGACTGTCGTTTGGCCACAATGCCATGGGCGCTCAAATTTTCATTTTCATTTTCACCGACCGCGGCAATTATGGCAAAAATACTCCGAAAAAGGTTGATTACAGAAAACTTAAAGCGAGTAAAGTGTTTGGTAAGTCTTCTCCATTGTTCGTTATACTAACATTTGAGTTCAAGACTTTGTATTCGCCAGTGTGTTGAAAAACTGCGAACACAACCTCATAGGGCGAGTATTTTCGCGTTCTGTCACGTTCTTCGGTACTCACACGAATTTTTTTATTACTCTACAGAAACACGGTGCAAAGTATTTCGTAGCTTTTGCATTAAGTAGCATTTCAAAACCGTGAAAAGACTATTCCTATCGTTTACAAAAATTCAACATTTTGGCGCCAAAAGCTTCGACCAACCAGCGCAGGCGCCATTAAAATAAGTATAATATGCATAAAAACACTAAAATAAACTTACAACTTCGTATAGTTTCTTGAGTTCAAAACTGAATGACACGTTTATGGCTAATTTCTGATCTTTTAATGGCCGTGAGTTCTTACTGTAATTCTTTAAAAGCTTTTCATATAATTTCTCTTGAGCTGTCGGGGTCCTCTCGCCGTAAGCGATAATGTTCTCTAAAAGTATGCAAACAGATTTATAAACATGAGATATACGCTGCGTGCCTGCGCGAACGTATACGTAAATGAACTGCTGCATATGGCTCAGTTTTTGTCAGCTGTGTCGGGCAAATATGAAAGACTGCAAGTTTCACAGCGCAGGGGAGCAAATGCCGTTGTCAAATGAAGAAGTTTTTCCCTTTTATAAGCGCATAAACGGCTAACATAAGGCATCTATATTCCCCAAATCGAACCAAATGCTTATGAGTTTTTCATCTCATACAAAAACTGAATGATCATATTCCTGATAACTGCAAGATACCTTCCACCTGCTGTCGTTCAATAGGGCTTATTTGTGCAAACAAACTACAGTTGTCAATATTTAGTTCTTTATTTTTATGAATTCTTTCGAGTTTCGGACGTTGCAAAGCCCAATCTTATTAAAGTAGCTAACACAAATGATATGATACTGCGTTTTGCCAGGTTTTGTATATCAAATGTCGAAAAGGGCTGCCGGTCGTATTTTGTTTTTAATTGCATAGAATGTAGACGAATTACAATCCAGTTAGATTGATTGCAAATGAGCTCGACGATGCGGGGGCTTTGTACAAAATTTAAACTAAGTTAGTTAAGATATCAGCCTATGTTAAGCAATATAAACAAGTTATTTTTAGCAAAACTACATAAGGTAGAGCTAAAAATTAATTTAGAAATGGAACGAACGAGAAGTTTTGGTGTGAAGTATATTAGACCGCAAATAGTAAAAGGTAATGTAACGGTTATTGCTATGAACAGTGAAACTTTTCAAAATGGCCACCGGATTTCAAGATGGCGGCTATTTTTCAAGTTTGCAATTTAGAACTATTCATTGCCTAACTTTATATTCATTATTGCCATATTACCGGTAATCGTGAGAACGATTGATAACTTTGTATGAATTCTTCTTTTGTTTTATTTACCCTGGTAGTCGGCTTTTTGCTAGCTCTTGTATACAATACATGTTATACTATGTCAATGTCATTCTGTCGCTATTTATTTCAATACTGTTTGTGGTTTAAAAGCGTCGAAAAATATACTGTTGTGATGGTTTTGTCAATATTTTTGAATGAATATATGAGTACACCGTTCAACGAAAAAGTTTCTAAAAAAATAGTTTATATCTTACTTTTTTCATAAATGACAGAAGATCTTTATTCTGAGCTTAAGACCTATTTATATAGCGAGAATATTTCATGTCAGGAAAGACTTTATAAAATCAGTATTTTCAATACTTGTTTTTCCTTCTCGTTATTAAACTTGAATCGATCTAGCTATGTAAATAGTTGGGATAATTCTACTTTTTATCGATAACACCTGAGGGTATTTTTAAAGCTTTGCATTATCAACAATATGAAAAACAAAAGTCACTATATATGGTGTTTATAAAATATATGTGAAAATCTTTGGTTGCTACAAGCCAAGGAAAAACAGTCGTGTATCGAATAATATATTCTACATTGTGTTTCATCTAACAAAGCTAATTTTTTCACTTGAGAAGCTTGCTGACTATTGCTTTAAATAATTCATCGCTTAAGTTGTTCGTTCAGTCGAGGACTTTTATTGAACATTAAAGTCCAGATAAACTGTTAGATGGAAAGCATTTTTATACAGAATAAAGTAAAATATGCAATCTTTTGATATCTTTTTACAGCTGTTGACGATTATAGAATGAAGCAAGCCTTGTCTGTAAGAGTAAAATATGTAATATCACTCGATGTACATATTTCAATATTTTAAATCGATTGCTCAGCAGGGAAAACGTAATGCTGTTGTTGAGGACGCTAGAATGGAGTGTTGCAATGTTGCGTCCTGAATTGCTTGGTTGCAATCATTTTGTTTCTCCAGAGTGGTGAGAATGTGTGGTGAAGACAGTATAGACTGGAGTGCAGAAACATTTTTATTGGGAGGGGAATTGCAACCCTTTGAAATTGGGTTGTATTCATCTAGTTACAGCCAGGAGCCGTTTGTACGAAGCCCGTGAAATCACGTTTACGGTATTTCTCGTCACACCAAATTGAAACTTTTTTGATTTGAATACAATAATTGTGTATCTATCTATAGGCTTAGCACGTAAGGTTGGATCTGAAAGATTTTCCGCAAGATATGGAAACATAATGAGATACTTATGGTTTTGCATAGCGAAAACAACAATATATAAGTGTTAGTCTGAGGGTACACCACGTAGCTACATGCAGCAATAAATATACGTGGTGTACCTTCAAACAAAAAACTTATATTATATGAGAACGTGTTTTCAAATTCTGGCCTATCCACCGTTTAAGCTAAAGCGGCTCTGTACAACCTTTCCCTGAGCAGCAGAAATATATGATAGATTTCATTCTTACCTGAAATCAGCATAAAATACAAGCACAAAATATTAATTTTCATGGTATTCTCTCGAAATGATTTTTCAAGGCCAATTCACGAACTTGATCGATGTAATTATGGCATTCAACAAAGCCTCCGACAATGCACTATGCTTCCTTAACAAAAAAGCGCTTTCATTTTCAAGAAATAGCTAGGATTTGTAACGTAGAAGAAATCTTGTATTTCACAATGAACCGCTTCAATTCATTTTGAGCGTTTTGGACTTTTTGCGCCAACCCGATTTCATGTCCGTCTCAGTTATGTAACCAAGTACAAGATCGACTATACTATGTTTAAATGTCAAAATATAATTAAGCTCTCATAAATAATTGAAAGTGAAGACAATTTACGAACATCTGTCTTATTTAGGACAATCGACGTTACAGGCAGGTCAACTATATTTTCCAGACGCGAGTTTCGCTCCAGGAGAATGTCTGCGCGGTGGTCGTCTGCAACGCAGGCATACAGAGTAACATTGTCGGCATCATGATCGGATACCAACGTCCAATCTTCGTGCGCTTCTTCGCTGTATTACTGACGTCATAAGATAGAACGACCATGCCGCACTTACGTGAGAAGGCTAACATTCTAGCTGTGAGAAAAATAGAATGGTATATAGTTGTATTCGTCTCATTGGTTTCGTTCTAGTCTTTGGTAAAATAACGTTGTCACAAACCAACAAAGGTGAGCGAAATCATAACATAATCTCGAGAAAAACTTGTTCGTCGTACACATGAACAAGTGCAGTTGTCAAAAAATTTTTCAAGAATAATTTGTTTCAATTTGGCTTAGAACGTTCTTTAAAAACATAGCGAACATTTCATTTCTTAGTTATAGAGCCAAACGTTGCTTTGGGCAAACCAACTTATCAGTCGAGTGTGGTGAGACATGGCGAATCATCTAATGCAGTAGATGGCTACAAACATCCAGATTTTTTCCAGCGATCTTGTATTCAAACCAAGAATCAACATCAGCCGTGGTGGCTTGTCGATTTGCGAGAAGAGTTTTGGGTGACCTCTGTTGCGATCACGAACAGACGTGATTGCTGCCACGACAGGTTATCAGGTTTTGAAATTAAGGTGAGAGAAATCCTGGTCAATGCTTAGGAGATTGTGCGAAAGCTTCATCAAATTACGGCAACCATGTTTTTTTTATTTACCATGCTTAATGGGGCTAGTGCAGTTTAGCGGACACCTTATGCCGCTGACCATCCAAAAAATATATTACATTATGAACGTTGAACCCGCAATCCCATTCTAGCCCTAATCGAGTGTCCGCTAAACTGCACTCTAGCGATGCTTAATATTTCCAAGCTTCCTGACTATTTCCTTCCATTGGCTGTGATTAAGTCACAATCACATACACTTCCCTTCCTTTGAAACTAGAACTATTCAATCGATTTTTTAAGGTTAATCGGTTACTCTGCTTAAAAACTTGCATATCTTCATGTTCATTTCTGACTGAGCAATTCGTGTCTTTAAAACGCAGTGGCATTAGTCAATTCATATATAACAGTTGTTTGTTGTTTTTTCAAATTCACAGATTGGGGATAACAACATTGGTGGTGGCGTAGTTAATACGAGATGTGCGCCTCTATTCGGTCGTCTTTTGGGGCCTGGAGAGAGCGTTGTGGTCACGTGTGATGAGCCTTTCAAAGGTCGTTACGTCAGTATCATTATTCCTGAAAAAACTGGTGAATTGAATTTTTGTGAAGTGGAGGTTTTTGGCCGTAGAGGTATTAGCAGAAATCAATGACTCTGTGTAACTTCATGTTGTTGTGGGACGTTCTCAAGCAGATTAATGTTTTACAAGTCCCTTCGAGTCACCATGAGAACCCGCCAAAAAATCGATGAAGTTTAGCTTTTGTTGCAGAATATATATTGCACTTGTTAATGAATGGATAACTTATAAATATGTACAGTTCTTGACCTTGGTGCAAGAAATTTAACGACTTTGGCATTTATTTTTTGAAACGTTTCAGCTTCATCTGTGCTGAAACTAAAACTGATCTCAAGTGGTTTTGGCGAAACTGGATCACAACGACTCAATCCTTCTCATATGATTGACAGTCAAAGAACGTACACATTTACCAGAGACGGCTTATGGTTCAAAACATTTGATATTAAAACAGGTAATTGTGATATGCGGTTTGTCTCAAGAAAAAAAAAGATTTATGGATGAATTTCAAACTAATATGATGCATGTCCAACTCGGCTGATGTAGTACACAGTCGGTTGGCCTTGCGTCCTCCACGGTTAAAAGATCAGGCATGGCCTTATAGTATCTTTCTTCTTGTTTTAGGCATTCCACGTCGCGTTAGGACTGGGCTCAACTTCAATACCTACGGTTATAGTCATTCTCCCATTTCTTTAATAAAATACCTAAGAAGGCTACCTTATGACAAAATCGTGTGTTTTGTCGTGGCTTTTAGTGCTGAAAATTATTATCAAGAAGCCATACCATATTTGGAAGAGCTGCTAGGCCAGCCAATCAAAGCTGACTTAGAATACGGCGAGTCTTGGGCCTTCCTGGGATACAAGGGGACTTTTAGTCCCGTCCCACATTGGCGGGAATCCGTACGACGAAAACATGGCAAAGGACCGTCTCGAATAACTAAGTTAATAACTTTAAGAACAGGTAGTGAACTTGATTTTATATTATTTTGGCACCTGACCAGAACTCTTTGCGCTATCTTTTTTGTTCATGTTCGTGTAAACTTGTGCATGGTCAAAACAGTCTCTGGTGCATCGTTTTAGAGAGTTGACCAAAGTCTTTGTTTTGTCTTTTTGTTCATATTTATGCAAACTTGTGCACGGAGTGAAGACGTAGTCATTGGAGATATGATTTGGGAGCTTGACTGAAGTCTTTTCTCCAAGTTTTTGTCATGTTTATAAAAACTTACGCACAATGAAGACGTAGTCATGGATGTGTGGTTTGAAAAGTGGACCAAAGACTTTGTTCTATTTTTGTTTTCACGTGTATTTAAACTAGTGCATGTTAAAAAAACTATTTCAATCTAGAGTCATAGTTCATTGTGTCAGTCACGCTAGTTTTCAGTTAGAATTTTAAATTGCCTTGCAGCCCCTAGTGGCCCACCGGCGAATGTAAAAGTCGTGTTTACAAACGGTTCATCAATAAGAATGACTTGGAGCAGACCAGATGACTATCAAACGAATTATGACTACCCTTTCAACTACACCCTCTGTATTACACGTAACCTTTCTTCGAAATGTGATAAAGTGATGAAAGGATTTGAACATACATTTGCTAAGCTGGAGTCACGTGCTCGATATTCGATCTCGATTCGTGCCCAGTCTTCTGAAATGTTTGGTGACGCGGCTACCTTGGGTGCTTCCACTCTTGAAACGGGTGAGATGAACGTCTTTAGTTGCACCAAGTTCTTGTGAAATTTTCTTGGGTGAATTAATTTGAAATGTCAGTTTCGCCGAATGATAACCTCGAATGGACCTTTGCAACAGTGGAAACGCCTTTGTTTTATTTCAGTCGAAGCAGAAATAGTTGCACACTTCAGCGTCAACATTTCATTGGTTGTCAAGTTCAGTATTGTTTTCAATAGTTTTGTAACAAATACCGAACTACTTAAAGACGTGTAAACGATGTTGAGAATAAATCCACGCCGAGGTGTTTTGGTGAAATAAATGGCATGTCTTGCGTGTACTTGAGCAAGCCAATTTGCTTTCGAGGCTTACAAACACCGCAGCTTTACAACCAATCAAATGCCAATGCTGCACTACGCAACCATTTGCAGAAACGAATGTGTACAACCATTTCCGTTTTGACTGTAGAGAGTACAATCGTATTTTGCTTTATTTTAGGTGCCGTTCGTATTAATGTTAAATTAATATCAAGACTAAAGGAAGACGTATTGTATCGTGTCTACAGTGAATCTCATTCTTCAATCATTATTTCTGGTGTGGTTCATAATTTTGATCAACATGGCCACAATTTTCTCATACTCGATGCAAAAACAGGTTTGAAAATTGGTTTTTACGAAACTCTCTTGTTAGCTCGTTAAATGACCATGCACCACAGTGCTGATTCCAACTTTATTTCTTTTCTGTCTATTGCCAGACGATTGTACTCGAGGTTTTTGCTACGTATTAAATGGGTTAAACGGTTCGAAATTATAAATTTTAAGCTGCAAAAACAGTTTTTTTATTGAGGAGTGCAATATTTCCTAGGCGAAATTTATAAGACGGCAAACAAGGGGCTTTTAGGGACTCAATAAACATTTTAAAACAAGTTTTGAATTTTTGAATAACAAATTCTTTGAAAATATTTTAGACACAAATAAAAGCGGTATAAATTTTATTTTACGACGTTTCGATGCTAACTCTTGCATCCTTTTCAAGTAATTGACTGTAAATGATTGCATACGATTTCTAGTTTAAACGAAACGTGGTAAACTGATAAAATTTATATCGCTTTTATTTGTGTCTAAAAAGTTTTGAATTTACCTAAAACTGTTCATCCTTTTTTAGGAATTGTGCAACAACAAGAATCGTTCGATACTTCTGAAGACTCAAATAGTGCAACCAAAATGGCGGAATTTCTCCTATCCTTGCCTGACAAAATGATTGTTCTAATGGTGGTGTATTATCGTGCCCACGCTTACTACAAGGATGTCGCTGCTTCACTGACTGCAGTCTGCCCTCATGGGCCAACCACTCTTTTACCGGAGCAGTCCTATGCGCTGATTTGCCTAACAGGTCTGGGAACTGCTTCTTGGATGAAGTCCAAAGTCTCGTCGTATTATCTTGGGCCGTCTGTGCTCGAAACAGATATTTTGTTACCAAAGGGTAAGCAAATTAGCTATGCTAAATTATGTTTATGCATAATTTTTAACAACTATCCACATATTTTATTGTGGAAGCTTCTATAGGTTGTTTTCAATTAGGTGATTTTGAGATTTTAGATAACGGGCAAGTATGTCAAAAATGGCCGTTAAAAATGTTTCAGTTGACTTCAACGACAGTTTAAGGCATATACAATCGTCCACAAAATATTTGAGACAACCCCCTTGCCCCCCTTTACAATGTTGTGTGAGACAATAAAATTGTTAAATGGTGGTGATGATATTATATTTTCAAGTTTGTCCATACGTGTGGAAAGCTTTTAAGACTTCAATACTTGTTTCTCTGCTACGGTTGACAGTCACAACATTGTGAACAGGGGAGGAGGGGAGATTTTTAAGAAAGTCTCAATATATTTTGTGGACGATTGTAGGTTTGATCCCTTCTTATTTCATTGCAGTACATGCCACTCAAATGTGAAAAATCATCAACAAAATTGTTGATTTGCCCGTCATTTGGTTCAAAAATCACGTGATTGCAAACAAGCTATAACGAGTTTTATGTTAAAATGTTCGTACCGTGCAAGTAAATTTTTATACACGAATTACACGGTATAAGACTTTGATCAAGTCTTCAGACCATATCTTTAATATGAACTCTTTTGTAACCAGATATTCCAACTTTGCTTTTTTTTTAGTGTTTTTCACTCTTATTTTCTTACAGATTTATTTACATCTCCCACAATAACTAAAGTGTTACCAAATGCTGACGGTATAGTTGTCGAATGGCTAGCACCAGAAACGGATAAATTTACCGGTGCAATATCAAAATATGAGATTTGTTATGCTGGGAAGTACACTAATAGCACTTGTGTTGAAATTGGCCCGGAACATTTACGGTGGACTGTTACCGAGTTACATCCATTTGTAAAGTATGAGCTGAAAATGAGGTCAGCGGCGTTGCTAAGTTACGGCCCATATTCTGATGTGACGTATACGACAACTATGGAAGCAGGTAGGCGAGTTTGTAACTATTTCGGACGGAATATTTTAACGTTGCAACCAGAAAGTACCCAACTAAAGTTTGCGTAAATATGAACAAAAAGATAGAACAAAGACTTTTACAAAGTCTTCAAACCACATCTCCATTGCCTCAGTGCGTACTTGTATCTGTTTTTTTCAGCTCCGAGTGGGCCACCGACCAATCTTCGTGTAACCCTCGTAACATCGTCGTCAATTTTCGCCGAGTGGTCGGAACCCGAACTCATACTGCAGAACGGTATCATCCAGAATTACAATGTGTGCATTCGAAGTTACGACGTGAACTCCAAATGCGATCATGCGGTCCTACCCGGAAGTCAGAAAATGTACGGATCTGTTGGACTTGCTCCTTTCACAGTTTATGACGTCATTGTTAGCGCGGCTACTTCCGTGGGGTATGGGCCGAGTATGCTGGTGATTACCAAAACATTAGAAGAAGGTGAGTGGATTGAAAATCTTAGATTTGTATCAAAGATGTGAGGTTACTGAATACAACTTTCCTCTCTGTTTCAGCTCCGAGTGGACCTCCGACCAACCTTCGTGTAATCACCGTGAACTCGACGTTGATGACCGTCGCGTGGTCGCCACCCGACGTAAAACATCAGAATGGCATTATTCAAAGCTACAGAGTATGCGTTCGATATTCCGTTGGCCGATGTAAAGACAACATTGTGATCGGAAGGGAACTAAACTACACAGCTTCCGGTCTCACTCCTCATACTGTATACGACGTCATAGTTAGCGCGAGTACTTCTATTGGGTATGGGCCGAATACTTCGGTGACAGCTAGGACATTGGAAGCAGGTCAGTGGCACTGAGATAAATATATATCTGGAATGCATTTTGGCGGGATAATGGAAGTTGACATTCTTAGTTTGTTTCACTACAAAATTCTCAGTTCCATTTATTTTACTAAACCAGAGTAATGCCAAAGGAGTATCGAGACTTTGGGTCGTGAATTGTAATGGCTCATTTACACAGGCGATTTTTTGCTGCGATTTTTCTCCTGTTGAACGATGTAATAGAGTGGATAACTGGCGAATATACTTGGTCCAACAATAGCGAGTTTAAGCAAGCGGCGTTTTTGACAACACGGACGTCGACCGGAAGGAAAGTTGACGTTTTCCACCAATCACCGTGCTTGACCCAGTCTTTTGACGTTTCTCATGCCGTTCATGTTGTCAAAAATGTCGCTTGCTTAAACTCGCTAATTTTGCTAACGTACTCACCAGTCAACATACTCGATCACATACGTTAAGAGGAGAAACATCGCAGCCAAAATCGCCTGTGTAAACGGGTCTTAACTTCTTTTCAAGTTACACTCATTGTATTAAACCAGACTAATGTAGTAATGATGTAAGAAAATGGTTTAATTGTATATTTTTATTGCTTCAGCGCCGTCAGGTTCTCCTAGATATTTCACCGCCAGCTTTGTGAACTCAAACCAATTTACTCTCACTTGGGAAAAACCGAAACCTCAACATCATAATGGCATTCTAACAAACTATGAGTTAACACTCGTACCAGAAGCTTGGAGCCTAACTAGTAAGCGAACCGTTTTGTTGCCAACCGATCGTGTCAGCTATCTAGCCACCGATCTCAAGCCTTACGTGACGTATAGCGTCGAAATACGCGCCGGTACTGAGGCGGGATTTGGACCAGCAGCTGCTCTGAGTGTGAGAACTTTAATGGAAGGTGCGTGACGAATCACGTTATGTTACTTGTTTAAATCCTAGCTCCTGATGGGATGGCATATTGATTTTGAATACAGGTAAATCAAGTAAGGTTGTCCTCTGAAGGTCAAAACTTAAAACTCTAAAACTTCGACCATTATGACCGGAAAGCATCCTGGGGGATTTTATTTGCGTTTTTTTGCATGGTTAAACTGTCAAATATTTTTCAGGCAGATCAAAACAAGATTGTAGAATGCCAAGAGCATTGCATCAACATTAGTTAAATTGAACTGCCCGACGAAAATTTGACATTTTAACCATCAACAATACAAAAAAAAACGCAAATAAAATCCCCCATGATGCTTTCCGGTCATAAAGGTCGAAGTTTTAGAGTTTTAAGTTTTGACTCTCAGAGGACAACCATAACTGATTTGCTGTATCTGTACGTTCATGCACATTTAGACTGTTAGTAAGCTTCAAAGAGCAGAGTTGAGAAGTTTATAGCTACCGCTATAAAGCTAGCCAGTCAGGCTTATTCTCACTTTTTTACGCTGAATTTGCGTCAGCCCACGATTAAACTTTACCCAGTTTGTTTAGTTTCTCTTCCTCCGTATGTCTATTTGTTTCAAAACTTTGTAAAGTAAGACTTCTCATTGATCCATTCAAAAATCTTTGGCAAAATGTTTTCAATTTTGTGTAAACAGGCAGTTAAAAAGTTTACTTCGAAATTTACGTTAAAGCAGGATAAGGCGAACGAGTTTTCGAACCAGCGACCTCAGGATTTTATAATTTGTATTTATATTTTTCTAAAGCTCCGTCTGGTCCACCGACATTCGTTCAAATTAAAAATGCTTCGTCAACAACTTTTCAAGTGTCCTGGTCACCACCAGCGAAAGACAAAAGAAATGGCGTCATCATAGCTTACTCTCTCTGCATCCGGGAGTTTGGCGTGTTGCACGCGTGTAATGACTCGAGGATCGTGGATGGCTTCCAGTCCTCGCACTTCTTCACCCGGCTCAACAAGGACCGTGAATATTTAGTGGAAATTCGAGCTTCCACTAAAATTGGATTTGGTCCTTCGGCTTTCGTACAAAAAATGGCAGGTGAGTGATGAGAAGTTGTCGAGGAATTAGATTACCTGTAGATATTTACTACTTTAGTTTTTTATTCAGGTAGATGCGACAATGCTTTTGTGGACGACCCAAACAAAATTGCAGGCTCAAAGTTTTCGGCCAGCGGATACCTTAGTACTGGCCACGAACCGTTTCAAGCACGTTTCTCCAGTTTGAAAATTTGGTGCGAAAATGGCTTCGAAGAAAATGCTCATTTGCAAGTGGATATTGGTGCTCTTCTACGGATAATCGCTGTTGCTACACAAGGGGATATTAGCCACTTCAATGCCTGGGTGACATCGTACAATCTGTTGCATAGCAACGATGGTACCGACTGGACTTCACTGACTGTCAGCGGTGAAAAGGTGAGTCGTACCAAGCCTCGTCGTACACTTGAAAACTTGTAAGGAAACTTATCGAATATGTTATGTGTAGGAAATTCAAGGGAACACTGGAAAAGGAATTGTGAAGCATTATCTGGATGAACCAGTTTTAACTCGTTATATCCGGTTTAAAGTTTCCAGTTTTTCTGGTCCTCACGTGTGTATGAAAGTTGAGATATTTGGATGTGCTCCAGGTAGCGAAAATAAAGAGCTTTAAACTCTATTTTTCATTGTCGAAGCTTTGCCCGTGCATGCGGAGCGGACGAGGTTCATAACTATTCATCTTGGGCCGGTTGTTCAAAGCTGGGTTAGCTTAACCCTGGGTTAGTGTAATACTTTACCCAGAATTTGAAAATCGTTCAAGTGAAATTTTTGAAAAGTTTATTGCTCAAAATGTTTCCCTTAATGGGTAGTTTAA
>JAODVM010073104.1:0-17271 GCA_025400095.1 Phenganax marumi | reverse complement strand
GGGTGTAGGCATCATGGCTGGTGTGAGTGATGTAGACCTTTTGGGTGAAGATGACAACCTGAGCAGCCAGCCTGATGCATGGAGTTGGGATCGAGGGTCTAACTAGTTGGGAACATGTTCCTTCGTTTGCTTGGCTCTCTCAAAAAGATACTTGAGTCGAATACACACATGGAGCGATTCAGCTAGCAGCTAGCTAGATTTCATGCGCAACATCACCATGTGACTGGCACAGTGCCTGCATGTTGGCAAGCGTGCCTTCCACGATTCATCATGGAAGCAAGGGCGGCGAGATGGCGGCGCGGGCCAGAAGTGCAACAAAAAGCAAAACCTGTTCCAACGTGCGTGATTTGGCGCGCAAGGCATGAAACAAATCCATGACAGTAGCTGAGCGAAAAACATCAGTGGAACTGGAACACACAGATCTCTTCAACGCCGCCCTGCCCAACAAACAACGATCAAATGGCAGCGGGTGGATTCGGGTCGCAAGGCATACATCCTGAACAAACGACAGGCTTTGCGCGCAAGATGGACAAACCGTGCTTCACACATGCTTCACACACCCTGCTGCTGAGATCTAAAGGAGGACAACCTAAAGCATCTCGAGGCGGCTCCGACGTAGCAGGTTGCTTCATGTGTCAACACCATGCCTGCGCTATATGAATGTAAAGGAAAGCTGAGGGAACTATACGGTTTTCAGCTCTCGATCGTGTTTCCGAAATCTCAGACCGTACATATTGTTAAAACAACGCAAAATATTAGACTGAGGAATATCTTAAGATTGCTTATGGGTGGTTCTTGTTAGAGGTTTTCTTGGCAGAAAACATGACCTACAAAAATCCTATTAAAACACCATTGAACCCTAGAAAAATCTGTAAAAATACTGATGGAATCTCATGGTGTTTTTGTGGGATTTTTGTAGGTTTGACATTAAGGCTGTTGGTGCCTGCAGGCCAGCCATTTAAGACTCAAGGATGCCAACTTCAAAGAGAAAGGGCATCCCAGGGAAATGTAGTCTCCCTAAGGGGTTTATCCACAACCCCTACATGGGAGGGATGGGGCAAGCGATGATGCCTTTCATGGGGATGCCTCCCATTTCCCTTGGGCAGCTGGGTGGGAACAGTCCTTTGGCCATCACTTATGGCAATCAGTCAGCTCCTTCAAGACCAGCCTCAAGTGTGGCTGAATCTGTGGAGCCTGATGTGGATATGATGGAGGGTGATGAGGAAGAGGAGAGGGATGAAGATGAGCAGGAGGAAGAGCAGAAAGAGATGAGGAGCCAGCTTTAAGGTTTGTGAATGACATATGATACAACAGTGTGTTGAAATTCTCCACCCCATTGAATGCAACTCACTGCTACCTCCTCAAGTAAGTAGTGAGAAAAGCTTAGGGCGCTGACCCTGTCAAACTACACAGCCCTGTGGAGATGGAGAACTTTTTGTTTGCAAAAGCAAATACATATGTCATGCACATTGCTAATGCGCAGTTGAAATTCCTCACCCCTTGGGGCATGCACCTAGTATAGATCATGATTCATTGTGTTACCTCTTCAAATAAGTAGTGAGAAAAACTTAGGGCGCTGACCCTGGTAAAACTACATAGTGCATTGGGTGGTCTTGTGGGGATGGGCAACTTTTGTTTCCAAAGGTAAAGTCATGTACATTTCTTGGTGGGAGCCCTCTAGGCCACAGGTAAAAGTAACTGATTGTGTTTGTTAAAGCCTGCAGGAAGAAGTGTCATTCAAAAAAGAAGAGCAAGAAGAAAGACAAAAAGAAGAAGGGCAAAGTTGCCAAGAAGAACCAAGGAACTGGGTGTCTATTGTTGTTTTTGTTGTTTGTATTCTATTATGTTACTCAACTTAGTAACTTGCATTGCACCTTTTGTTTTAATCTCTAGTTCTTCAGTGAGTGGCTATCTCTTTGAAACCCCTGCCAGCATAGGCAGTTACTTGTGTGTTGCTTTCTTGAGCTGTTTGCCATGGCTTTACCTTTGTGCATTTGAAGCAACCTTGAGGAAAGGGCAAGAAGAGGCCAAGAAGCTCATCTTCCAGTTCTGATTCCTCATCCTCAACTGACAGTGGCTGCCCAGAGGAACAGTTGGATAAGTTGCCAATCAAGAAGTGGCTTATATGAAAACAGTATCTACCTACCTACCTACCTACCTACCTACCTACCTATGCATCTTTCTATCAAAAGGTCTATCCCCATCCATTTATCTCATTTTAAATCTTAAATCTTATCCCACCTTATCATCTGCCTACCTAGCCTATCTATATATATCTATCTATTTGTCTGTCTGTCTGTTTGTTTGCCTATCTATGATATATATATATATATCTGTCCATCCATCTAACTTAACTACCTATCTATAATGTTTATATGTCTATCTATCTACCTATCTGACTACCTACTTATGCAGCTATCTAGCTATCTAGCCATGTATCTATCTATCTATCCATCCATCCACCCATCCATCTATTATCTACCTATTGTTTTTCTGTGTATCTTATCTTACCCTTCCCAGTCCAATCCAATCCATCTATCTACCTAGCCTAGTTACCTATCTATCTATCTATCTATCTATCTGTTCTACCTTATCTGATAATCTGTTCTATTGTATTCTTATTCCTTATAGTATATCTTACCTATCTATCTGTCTGTCTATTTATCTGCCTATCTGTCTATCTATCTATCTATATATCGTTCTTTCTTGCTTGCTTGCTTGCTTTTTGGCTTTCTTTCTGTCTTCCTTTTGTTTCTTTCTTTATGTAGTTCTTTATTTGCTGTCTTTCTTTGGTTCTTTCCTTATTCCTTTGTTCTTTATCTACCTATCTACCTATCTGATCTACCTATTTATCTAGCTTAGCTATCTGATCTAGTAGAATCTAGCAATCTATTTATCTATCTATCTATCTATCTGTCTATCTATATATGTTATGTATCTATGTATCTATCTATCTATCTATCTATCTGTCTATCTATGTATCTATCTATGTATCTATCTATCTATCTATCCATCCATCCATCCATCCATCCATCTTGCTATGTATCTACCCAGCTATCTATCTATATATCTATCTATCTATCCATCCATCCATCCATCCATCCATATTTCTATGTATCTACCTAGCTATCTATCTATAAATCTATCTATCTATCTATCTATCTATCACCTTCTATTTTGTTTAGGGTGGCACCAAATGTAAAGGGGAGCTAAGGTCTTGGATTCGCCTGGGGTTTGACTGGAGTGCCTCTCAGGGGCAAGATGGCAAGCCTGACAAGAAGAATGCAGTCAGTAGGTCAGAGAAGGTCAGGATCTTGTCCAGCCTGGGGCATGAGCACATGTCTTCATGTTTCTTGATGTGGCTTTGTTCTTTTGTTTGGTGGGTGGTTTGGTTGTGCATTGAGCACCCTGGGCCACTGGAGCCTGGTTTTCCAAGCATGCCTCCAGCCAAGGTTCACTGTGCCAGCTGGGGGATTGGCAATTGGATCTTTTGATTTTTGTGGGCACAGGTTTGGGCCCAATGGTGAGCCTGAAAGACATGCGAGTGCACACAAGGGGTGACTTGAGATTTGGTTTGCATTTTTGGATTACTTCCCAGGCACTTACTAAGAAAGTTGATAAAGCCAGGCCAAACTCAGAGAACCTCTACTTGTTTGTGCATTTTCCCAGCCACTGAGGAAGCAGACTTGCAAAGACCAGACCAAGCTCCTGGAGAAGAAGAGTGATGGTACAAGACTTGCAGCTGTCTCAGCAGCTTGGCACTCCAGACTTGTTTCATCATCCAGCCATGCCACCCATTGCTGAAAAAGTTTGCCTTTTAATAGTGCCAAGGAGGACTTTGAGAACCTCTATCAAGTGGCTGCTGCGTTGGGCTGGGACAAGATGTACCAAAAAAAGCCAAAGACTTATTGCCCTCTACTTGATTGTGGTTTTGCATTACTTTGTTTAGTTGCCAACTTGCTTTTCTTTATATTAGTGTTCTGTGGCCCCAGGCAAAAGAGAACAAACAAGGACAAGCACAAAGATGGAACTGATCCACCCTTCACCCACTGGAAGAGGACTAGTCTGGAGTGTTGCCATTTGAGAATTCCACATAGCATGCTATTTGAAGTGTCTTGTTTATTGTTTGGGGTTTTGGTAGGTTGCAGAAGCTCTCAAACATGCCCTGCACCAGGAGTGATGGTGCATTGGTGGTTGCTGATGCCAACCATGTGGAGAAGGTGCTTGCTCCTGCAGGCTCTGGTGCCACTGTGGTCTACAGGTTGGGCTACTACAACATTTGTCTCCCCAAAACACTGCACTCAGAGGAGTAGCTCAACTCAACTGCCTTCACAAGAGCACATGGGAGAAACAAATCCCTAATAAGGTAAAACACTGCAGTGTTTGGCTGTGATTTGTGTTGGGGGTTGAATCTCATTGTACCCACTTGAGCCCAAGGAAAACTTGGAAGCTGGACTTGATTTTCAAATCTGGCACAGGGCTTCAGGACTGGTACAAAGTGGTGGCATGCTGGCAGCATTTGGTCTCCAGACTGCTT
Source organism: Phenganax marumi (assembly GCA_025400095.1). Classification (NCBI taxonomy): domain Eukaryota; kingdom Metazoa; phylum Cnidaria; class Anthozoa; order Malacalcyonacea; family Clavulariidae; genus Phenganax; species Phenganax marumi. Next base: position 12,734 of record JAODVM010073104.1, on the reverse strand, counting down.
AGGTCTTCTAGGAAGGGTTGCTGTAGTGGTTGCATATGTCAAAGGTCTTGTTTGTGGCATGCTGGCAGCATTTGGTCTCCAGGCTGCTTAGGTCTTCTAGGAAGGGTTGCTGTAGTGGTTGCATATGTCAAAGGTCTTGTTTTGGAGTTGAGGCCCAATATGCAAGCTGTCACCAAGCAAGCCCTTGGGTGGAGAATTATGTTAAGGAATGCAGCAGCCCCTTGGCCCACAAGCACTCACAGTTTCTTCCCAGTTCAACCCACTCTTTGTACCACTTTTTTCCCACCACTCAAGGCCTGGAGGATGACCATTGGCAAAAATTGCAGCTGGAGAAGGTTTTGGCCTGTAGCTGGGTTTGCAGTTTTGATGCTGTAGCTTGAAGAGGGTGTGGGTTACCACTATTAGTGTGGGGAGTGTTGGAAGGGAGGGGTTGAACCAGGCTTTGGAGCCAATTCACTTGACCTAGGTAGGCTCAAGGACTATGGCAGAGGCTTTGCTTCCACAATTCCTGAGATGAGCAGGGCGTTGAAGCAGAAGGAAGCACTACTTCAAAGCACAGGAGTGCCAAAACAGGAAGCACCATCAGACATAGACCAGAAAAGGCAAGAACTTGCAGAGAGAAGACTCAAAGCACAGTCGCAATTAGATGAGACAGACTTGCAGCAGAAGAGGCAGCAGTTGGCAAAGAGGAGGCAAGAGCTAGAACAGACCCAGAAGAAGGCAATACTAGAAGCAGAAGCCAGTGCAAAGCTGGCAAGGGAGAGGGCAGAGAAGATGGCAATGGACAAAGCTAGGCAGGAAGCCAGGTTGAAGGCAGAAGAAGAGAAGCTGGCAAGGGAGAGGGTGGCAAAAGAGGATGAGGAAGCCAGGTTGAAGGCAGAAAAAGAGAAGCTGGCAAGGGAGAAGGTGGCAAAAGAGAAGGCTGAGAAGGAAGCCAGGCTGAAGGCAGAAAAAGAGAAGCTGGAAAAGGAGGAAGAGGAGATCAGACAACTTGAGGAGGAAGCCAGGTTGAAGGCAGCAAGGGAGAAGCTGGCAAGGGAGGAAGAGGAGGTCAGAAAACTTGAGATGGAAGCCAGGTTGAAGGCAGCAAGGGAGAAGCTGGCAAGGGAGAAGGTTGCAAAAGAGGAGGAGGAAGCCAGGTTGAAGGCAGAAGAAGAGAAGCTGGCAAGGGAGGAGGAAGAGTGGTTGAAGGCAGAAGAAGAGAAGTTGGCAAGGGAGAAGGTTGCAAAAGAGGAGGAAGAAGCCAGGTTGAAGGCAGAAGAAGAGAAGCTGGCAAGGGAGGAGGAAGCCAGGTTGAAGGCAGAAGAAGAGAAGCTGGCAAGGGAGGAGGAAGAGTGGTTGAAGGTACAAGAACAGAAGATGGCAAGTATGAAGGTAGCGCAAGAGGATGAGGAAGCCATGGTGCAGGCAGAAAAAGAGAAGCTGGCAAAGGAGGAAGAGGAAATCAAACAACTTGAGGAGGAAGCCAGGTTGAAGGCAGAGAAGCTAGCAAGGGAGAAGGTGGCAAAGGCAGAAGAAGAGAACCAGGTAGTGGAGGTGCAACCTGAGGAGGGTGCAGGCCAGAAGTGGGGGTTAAAGACACCCAGGGCATCTATTTCATTGGCTTCTCCTTTTGCTACATCAGCCAAAGCAAAATCTTTTGGTTCTTTGGCAAGCTCTGCTTCTAGGGACCTTCAGCTTACATAGGGTGATGGCAGGGCAAAGCTTTTGGGTTAGGGAAGGTGGTTGTGGTGGTTCCTCCATCTGAGGAGCTTGATGATTTAGACGCTGGAGATGTTGGAGGGGTGGTTTGCAACTTCTTGGCAACATGTGATAAGTAGTGTGGTTATACTCTCCCTTGTGCCATTGATTGCACTCCAACCTGCATACCCTGAGCTTCAGCAGCTTGGGTGAGGTGATCTTTTCCAGAATAAGATGACACTACCAACAGCTGAAGAGATTCAAGAGGCCAGGGCCAAGCAGAAGGCTGATGCAGCCCCTTGGTGTCATGGCTTTGCTGTCAATGGCATGGCTTGGTGTCAATGGCATGTGTGATGCTTTGTTGCCTGAGGCTGCGCTGGTCCAGACAGACGCTCCTCCCATTCAACCTGATGTAATGGAATCTTGGGCCTCAAGTGTGTTGAATGGCTTCAAACAAATGTACCCACCCACACCTTTCATTATTGTTTCATGTTTTGTTTTTCTTGTTGTTTCACTTTTCTTGGCACCTGGTGAGTTCTGAGTTCTTAGGAGGAGGAACCTCAGGAGGAAGCTGATGAGGTCGATGAATGACTCAAATGTGTCTTGTTTTGTTTGGGTGTGCGCCACCAGATTCTCAGGTGCTTGATTGCATGCCTCTTCAATGTTACTTGTTGGTGGTTGTGGAATTCATTCCTTAACTTGTCCTTTCTCTCTTTCCTTTCTGGCCTTCTTTGAGTGCTTGGCTGAAGGCTTTACTTGGCTGGCAATATCATGGCGCAATGCTGGAGGATCATTTCTGATCTTTCTGAGCTGGCAATGTTTGGCAAGCCAGCCCAGGTTTGCCTTGGCATTTTGTGAAGCCCACTCATTCTTGTAGACCTAGTTGTTTTTCAGGTCAGGCATTCATGCCACCAAAGTCACCCAAGCCTTAAGGCTTTGCACCATGTGTATGTGTGCGTTCAATATGTGCAAGTATGAGTGAGTGGCAGGCCAAACCAATGACCATGATGTGGCCAAACTGGGGTTGCTGGTTTGTGTGCGCACATGGCAGGACATGTGTTTTCAAAGTGTTTGCAAGGGGGTGCCCACCAAAGCAGGAAGGTAAGGTTGAAGGTGCCTTTCAATGACTCTTGAAGGGGTAAGGGGCACCACCAAGAACTTCCTCCAGTGGTTTAGTTGACTGGTACACAAACCATCTTTGAGGGTTTGGAAAGGCCACATTGGTACTTGAGGAATTGCCCAAACATTACAGCTTTTTGGAAGAGCTACACTCATGGTTCAATTCAAGGCCAACCCAAGAAAAAGACACACTTCTCGACAATAAGAGGTTTCCAGTTTGTGCTTCAGATTGTTTGAAGTTGGGGGAACCCACCAAGGGCTTTGGGTGGTTACCCACCAATTGGTTTTGGGGTGGCAAGGGCAGGGGTTTGATGATGCTTCATGTGAAGTTTGCTTGGTCACCTTCCTAAATAAGAGGTTTACAGTTTGTGCTTCAGATTGTTTGAAGTTGGGGGGGAACCCACCAAGGGCTTTGAGTGGTTACCCACCAATTGGTTTTGGTGTGACAAGGCAGGGGGTTGATGATGCTTCATGTGAAGTTTGCCTGGCCCCCTTCCTAAATGAGAGGTTTACAGTTTGTGCTTCAGATTGTTTGAAGTTGGGGGGGAACCCACCAAGGGCTTTGAGTGGTTACCTACCAATTGGTTTTGGGGTGACAAGGACAGGGGCCTGATGGTGCCTTCATGTGGAGTTTGCTTGGCCCCCTTCATGAGTGTATTTGTTGAGCTCTGCAGCTGTTTGAATCTGTGGCTGGCTTCCAGCTCAGCTTCACATGCCACCTAGCAATCAGGTGGTGTGGCCTCAAGGAGACCCAGTCAAGATCAGTGTGTACCAGAGGTGGACCCATGGAGATGGCAGGTTGACTCTCTGGCATGTGGCATTTCACACAAGTGGCTGGGAAGTGTGGTGCTTTAGATGAATTGAGGTTTACACATTTTGTCATGTTTCTCACATATCCCACAACTGGCTTGGCCCAACTTGTTTCCAGCCAAGGTGTGAGGCAGACCAGCACTTGAGGGCCACTGAGACTCAGCTTTCGCCAGCTAGCCTGTACAATTTGACTGCTATCACTTATAGGATGAACAGGGTCCCTCCTCCTGTTGGTTAGTGGCACTGATGATGCCATGACCCAATGACACACACACACAGAGCTTACAGGTTCTGGAAAAGAAACCAGCAGCTGCAGCAGCTAGGTTTATTGTTTGGCCTGGTGGTGGAGGAAGCATCCATCAAGCAGGTCAAATATTGTGTTGGTTTGGCACACACCCACCTACATGGGTATTACAGAGCTTGAGGGGCTGAGTGAAAGGGTCCCCATACAGGATGCCACCTTCCTGACAATGGTTGCAAATCCATTCAGGTAGTGGTGTTCACCCAAATGGTTGCAGTAACATCTTGTGTTTTGAAAGGTGTCCAAAATTTTGTTGGGAAAAAATGGGCAGCATTTTGTTCTACTATACATTAATGTTCCAAAAGGTCCTCAGGCAGCTTTCCCCATTTGTGGGATTCTTGTGGGGTTCTGGTGGGTCATGTTTGGGATTTGGTTGGGATTTGGTTGGTGTGAATTATGATTCAATAGGGATTTTTTTGGTTGGCCTCAGCCCATTTTTGGGATTCTTGTGGGCATGTTTGGGATTTGGTTGGGATTTGGTTGGTGTGAATTATGATTCAATAGGGATTTTTTGGTTGGGCCTCAGCTCATTTTTGGGATTGGTGTGGGGTTTGGATGGGATTGGGTTAGGGTGGTGTGGGTTTGTGATGGGATTGGCATGGGAAAGAATCAGGCCAATAGAAAACCAACAGAAAACCCAATGAAACTCCAAAAGGCTCCACCAAATATCCAAATCAAACCCACACCACCACCAAAAACTTTGGAGAGTTTACCTGCCAGTGACTGAGTCACTGGGTGCAGCATCACTCTTTAGTCTTTGTTGCCCAAGCTAGGCAAGTCTTGTGTAGCTCAGGTGGGTGTAGGCATCATGGCTGGTGTGAGTGATGTAGACCTTTTGGGTGAAGATGACAACCTGAGCAGCCAGCCTGATGAGGAGAGTGGCAGCAGTCCATGGAGCATGTCAGGCCACCTGAAAGACCAATCAGAGAGACTCTTTGCTCTGGATTCCAGTTTGAGGGTCAGGGTGCCTTTCACCAGCATAGAGTGTGACAAGTTGAGGGGGAGGTTGGGGCCCCACTTCTCTGATGGACAGGTCTCCTTGGCAATAGCCTGCATTGGATTGCCTGATGGCAGGGCAGCCACCAAGAACCTATGGGCCAAGGAATTGGAGCTCCAGGGGCTCAAATGGATGGCAGGTGAAGCCTGCAGCACCCTCACCTGTGATTTCACTTTGGCCAAATCCTTGTTGCTCAGCTCCAGGGCATTGCAATCTGACAGGCCAGAGGTGACAAGTCCAGAGACCTGCTTTTGCTTGACAAGGACAGCTCTCATGCCAGCAGGATGCTTCCACAAAAGGATTGGTGTTGGGACTACACCCATCAGTTCCAAGAAGACATCGCCTTGGTATTGCAGCCAGTGCAGCATTTGCTTGAGGTGCCTGAAGACCTTTGGCAGCAGTTGAGGGAGAGGTTGTTGGAAGAAAACAGCATAATACTGTAAGTTTTTTGCGCTCAAGTCAGCTGGAAAAGGTGCCATATGTCATATGAGTATGGGCAGTTGTGACCTCCTGTTCCACTGTACAAGGCCCTGCAAGAAGGTGGCCCATTCTGAGCTGATCCAGTGTGAATGCATCCCAGATGGGCTTTGGAAGCCTGAGCTGTGGAGGCATTGAAATCATGAGACATGCAACTTGCCTGCATCAGCTTGGGAATGCAACTTGTGGTTGCACACCTGTTTGAGTGGCAAAGTATGTAACTGTTGCCTCTTCAAGCCTAGGTTTTCCTCTTTGGTCCTCAAACCAGAGATTGAGCTTTGAAGGCTGGGTGAAGTGTGTTCCACAGTAGTGCGCATGACTGTCTTTGACTTGCCATTCCTCACCATATCATGGGTGCCTGACACTCATGCAGGTGGCCTGGCCAATTCCATGGGATTCCTTGGATACCTGTGATTTTGATTTGAGGCAAGTCCTGAATGCTTGTCATTGGGCAGTGTTACCATGAGTGGGCTGCTGTTTTTGCACACTTCAGAATTTGATAGCACTTCTGCTGATGATGCCTTGGCCCACTCAAAGGTTCAGAAGCCACTTTTTGCATAATACAGTACAAAGACATCATAATATACCTTTTATGCACCTATGTTATGTTTCTCAGGCCCATACTTTGGTTTACTGAGCACACAAACATGTTACAGACACAGAAGCCAGACATCAACAGAATGCAACACAGACAGACACACACACACAGAGACACCAAGCCACCTTTCAAACAGACACATGTGACAAACACAAATGCAAACACACCAAGACAAAACATCAGCCACACACAGACACATACAAACTGGTTTTTTGAATCCTTGGTTAGATGCTGTGGCATGCTTGAACCTGGTTCCTCAAAGGACAAGCCAAAGCCCATCAAGCCAACCTTTCCAGTTGCAACATGGGCAGCTGTGGGGTTAAGAGCATACTTAGACCAGAGTGGCATCCCACAATGGATCTTTCAGAGGGCCCACCAACAAGTGGTTGCAAAGTCAGAGGGTGGGGAGTACTTGAGAAGGAACATGAAAGCTTTAGGAGAGATGCTGACTGAATTTGGTGTGCCTGTCTCTGACATTGGCTACAAAAAAGCAGATAGAGAATACAATGACATGGAACCTTGGGCAGATCATACACTGACCTCGAGGGCTTTGGTGCTGTACCTTTTTTTCCAGGTGAAGCACAGGAGAAACTCAGTTGCTGCCAAGAATTCAGCCATGCACCTTCTGCAGACAATTGCATCTGCTCTGTTTACTGAATCCTCTGCTGCTGATTATGGTTTGCCAAACTCTGTGGGCATGACTGTTGAGGATGATTTTGGAGTTCTGAACAGAGTCAGTGTTGGGTTTTCAGCTCAGGGTGTGACAGAGGATTGGTGCCAGCTAGCAAGTAAAAACTCAGCTGTGAAGGATGTTTGGGAGAGACTGCAAAGAGAGACCTGGTGTGGCATCAGGATTACCAGTTCGCTGGGGGCATCAACATTGCAAGATATCATGTTTTTCCTGTTCTACTTGCTGGCTCACCCCAAGGAGGCCCTGGGTGGCCAAAAGCCTTTTGAGACTGTGCTGAAGCATGTGCTCCCAGAGGTTGTGCTGTGGCTGGGGAACTTGATGGATGAGCAAGCAACAAGGCTGTCTAAGCAACCATTGGTCAACATGCCTTTGTTGAAGACAAGAGATGGCAACCACAAAAGGAAGGCAGATGAGGTGAACAAGTTCATCCTTCTTGACAAGATCAAACACCATAAATCAGGTAGGAAGAGAATTGCTGAGACCCACACTGAACTGGCTGCGCAACATGGCAACCTTGTGACCAGGGAGGCACAAATGGTTTGTGCAATGTACATTGACAAGGTGGCCAAAGAGTTTGGGAGTTACAAGGTGAAGCAATTTTCAACATCATGGGATCCAAGCTCATATGGTGGACTCAACACTTTAGTGGGCACATTGTACTCTCCCACCACTGACACTGTTGCTTACATGCCAAACCAGGCGCTCAGAAAGGTGGTCTTTGCAGACATTCACCAAACCTACATTGAGGAAGCAAAGGCATCGCAACTTGGAACTCTTGAAGGGTTCTCAGAACTCAGGGCCCTGTCCCATGCGCTGCTGAAATCAACTGGGTGTAGCCTGATGGATTTCAGGATTCCTCAGGAGCTGCTTGCAAGGCCTTTGATGGAGGGAGAAGTGAGAGTCTTTCACAACAATGCTTGGTACATTGTGGGGGCTGATGGTGTGGCCAGGCCTGAGATTCCTCCTTCCTTGGACCTCGCCACCCTCAATGCACTCTCCAGCTGCTCAGACCACAGGGGCCAAGCAACACTTCAAGCTTGAACTTCTGCCTGCATGCAGGTGAGGGCCTCATGATGAACATCCAATATGACTGGTTCCATCGTGGATGGAATGATGTCAAGTTATCAGCCAAGAAAGCAATGGGGTACCCATGGAGATGCATATTACAATGTGTATTGCTCTTCAACATGAATTACTCCCCTTTTGGCACAGGTGCTTTCTTTTTCAAAAAGCAGGATGTTCTTCAGGACTACATGTCTATCAAGTCCAGAGCTGACCCAAACTTCCAAGCTTGCATCTTTGACATTTGCAGAGAGAGGCGACAGAAAGAGCCAGAGACAGAAGAGGAAGAGGAAAAACTGTGGAGATCTTTGGCTCATATGGACAACTTTCAGAAAAAAGGAGACTGTGTGAAGTTGATGCGCTGGATGAGCTTCTTTGAGGTTGCAGCACAATGGAGGGGTGACATGTGGGGGACAAGGTTGGTGCTTTTGTCTGATCCAGATGCAGGAGGCTCTGTTAAAGTTGAAGCCAAACTTGCTGCTGTGGAGGAAAAGATTGATGGCCAGAAGGCAGAGCAAACAAAGCTAGATGCACAAAAGGAATTGAACCACTTGAAGAAGGTTACTGGTGTGTGGAAGTTAGCCCCAAGGATGGTGACACAGAGGAATGTCACAACATTGGACATGTTGTTGCTTGTTTGCAAGTCTACATGGAAAGCCCATGCAAATAGGGCAAAACACATGGTGCAGCCTGAGCAGGTCTTGCAACACAACTTGTCTTGCTCCAACAACATGGCTTGGGCTTTTGAGTTGGAAGGGTTGGTGGGAAGCCCGAGAGACAAAAAGGAGATCTCACACATGTATCCCCCAGGCCAGGAACATGACAAGAATTTGGCAGAACACTGTGACTTTTTCCACCAGCTTCTCAGTCACAGGGCATCAAGTCTGTCTGCTGCATACACCCTTCCTCCAATGAGGTGGAATGGTGTGCTGTCTCCAAACAATGATGAAGCTAAGGTCAAAAGGGACCAGTTGCTAGAAGAGTGGGACTTGCTGTTGAAGTTGGAGGGAGCTTCTTTGCATTCACAAAATTGGACCACCAATGATGTTCTGGACAAGGTTTACTGGAGGCTTGGAACATATGCCAGAGTCCTTGCTCTTGCACACCAGCAAGACAAATTGAGAGGCTTGAGTTGCAAAGATGGCAGTGCTTACCCTTTACAGCTGCTAGTTGCCAAGTCCCTGGGGGACTCAAGGGTCATTGAAGTGGCGCACCAGCAAGGACCAGACCTACAAAGATTGATGAGGAAGAACACAGCCCCACCAGTGACTGTCATGCATGGCACCATCAAGTCAGGCGCCCTGGAGCTCAGGAAGGTCAAGAACACTCTTCAAGTAGACCCCCAGGAGTTAGTTTTTGCATCAAAGAACTACAGAAAGGTTGCTGTGAAAAAAGACTTGGACCCAAGAGGCCACAAGCTGGACAAGGGCATGCAAAGGATGATGCGAAAGAGGCTAGGTGCCAATTATTTCCCTTCACCAGCTCCAGGAAGCCTGTTTCCTTCTTTAGCAGCAACAGAATGGGCTTGGGCTCACCTTAAAGAACAGCATCCAGGAACACGCTTGGGTGATGCATGGCTGAGTTGCCTTGGCAAGCCAGGAGATGTGTTGGCACACTTGCCAAGTTCATCTTTGGTTAAGATTGTGAACTGCTCTGAGTATGGTTTGCTGACATGGCACATGGGTGTTTCCAGCAACAACACCTTCTTTGTGCCACCATCCAGATCCAGCCTCCATTGGATGCACATTACCAATTTGGATGACTGGGTCAATGTCCCTACCAAGCCCTTTGTGACTGCTTCTTCTGCAATTGAATGGATGAGGGATGGACAGGCTCTTCCCTTGCCAGTTGCCTTGGTGCAGGGGGGCATCAGCCTAACTGTGGCGCAAGTCAAGAGGCTGTTGGACACCTTGAAGATTGACAGGCAAGGCTGCACTAACAAAGCTGCTTTGCACTCACTTCTCATTGACAATGTTTTGCGCAATTCGAGTGAGAGGCAGAAGGCCAAGGATGCCTATGATGCAGCTGGCCAAGAGGCCCCTTTGGACTCTGACCTAGAGGAAGTCATCAGTTGTCTTGATGAGGAAGATGCCAACAATTTGGACCTAAAGGAATTGAAAGAGAAGAAGAAGAAAAAATATTTCCAAAGAAAGAAGCAAACTGATGCAGCAGAGAACAAGCCAGTTCCAAGCAGAGGCAGGGCCAGAGGAAGGGGGAGAGGCAGGGGAAGACCCAGAGGTGGAGGCAGGAGAGGTGGAGAGAGGGGCAGAGGAAGAGGGAGGGGCAGAGTTAGAAACACTTTCCTCAAGAAGAATGCTCAGACAGCCTCACCATGCAAAGAAGATGCTGACAGTGGAGCCAAAGCACCACCCACTTCTCCAGCACCAGGTTCTTGCCCCTCTCCAGGCCAGGCAGAAGAAGAAAAAGAAGCACCTGACCTGCCTTGTTCCAGCAGTTCAAGTTCCAGCAGTTCAGGTTCCAGCGCCCCTTCAGAGCAGGTGGTTGAGCCACCTGAGCCTGCTTCTGATCCAGAACAAGGAGTGCCTGGGGCGCCTTCCTCCACCCCAGGTTCTGGCACCCCTTCAGGCCAGCCAGAACAAGCAGTGTTTGAGGCATTTTGTCCATGTGACCCAATGCCAGAAGCCCCTACCTTTGCCAGCCTCTCTGCAAACAACCCTACACCTGCTGCCCCAGCAGCTGCCAGCTCTGTTGCAGGCCAAGGGGAAGGGTTTACCATCTAAGGGGGGTGGGAAGCTTTGGAGGGCAGTGGTAAAAACAAGTTCTTTACACCTTTGACCTGTTGCCTAAAACATTGGAGGGACACATGTATGCACCCACCCTTGGTGCCCAGGTGAAGGTCAAGGAGGGCACCCACAGCAAGCAGTAGTAGCAGCTGCCAGCCCTGTTGAAGGCCAGGGGTTGCCAACTAATGAAGGTTCTTTAAACTTTTGACCTATGGCTAAAACATGAGTGGTGCTGTACTTGTTTTACAGGCTGTTACCTTTTGAACCACCCAGTGCAAAATAAATAGGCAATGAAACTCAACACCCACACTTGATGCAGGTGAAGGCCCTGAAGACCACCCACAGCAAGCAGCAGTAGCAGCTGCCAGCCCAGTTGAAGGCCAGGGGTTGCCAACTAATGAAAGGTTCTTTAGACCTTTGGCCTATGGCTAAAACATGAGTGGCGCTGTACTTGTTTTACAGGCTGTTACTTTGAACCACCCAATGGAGAGGGTTTGCAGGCACATCTATGGGAATATAACCTAGCACCCCTTTCATGCCCAGGTGAAGGTCATGGAGATCACCAATCTCAGCAACCAGCAGCAGCAGTTGCCAACTCTGTGCAAGGCCAGGGGTTAAAAGAAGCTCATTACCATATTGACTGTTATGGCTAAAACATGTGCGCTGCATTTGTTTTTTACAACAGGCTGCTACCTCTGTTAAACCACCACCCAGTGCAGAGTATTAAATAAGGGTTTGCAATAATATTGTCTTCTGATGGGCCATGGGGGTGAAAGTCAGCACCCCTGCTTGATTTTGGATTTCTTGCCCAGGTGAAGGTCATGGAGACCATGTACCAGAACCAAGACATGCGCATCCAACTGGGGTGAGAAGGCCTAAGGTCTATTCCACACCACAGGAGGCTGTGCAAGGGATGCTTCCACCTGGGAGCAAGTTAGTACTCAACCACAATGACCACAGGTTTACCACCACATGGACAGGTCCTTCTGACCATGTACCACCAGAGCTGAGGAACAAAACCTTTTCCAGAAGCTTTGTAAACAAATCTTGGCAGGATGCCTTAGCTGAATGCCACATGAGGGTGTGGCAAAAGTGGGGATTTCAAAAGAGTGGACTGCCTTTACCATCTGGAATGGCAGAACAAGAGCCAGGTGTGGTCCCAGATTCTGTTTTGGAGGCGCTTCAGCCTTTCATCGACAACTTACCAGAAGCAAAGAAGTATGGGAAGACCAAATGACCATAGTTAGAATGCATACTTATGTTCTACTGTGCTGTTTTGAGATGAGCTTCCCATATGTTTCTGGCCAGTGGGACAACTGCTAGCACCTAAGGTGCAAGTCAGAGAGGAAAAGGAAAAGGACAACTTCAAGAGTTTTTCAGTGCTGGTTTGTGGCAAGTGTTCCAGTGTGCATGGGTTACACTTCAAAGTGCATCCAGCAGTGTGATTTCAGACTCACACTGTGGCAGGTAGATGTGGCCTGCAATGGTTGACAGCTTTTGCTTAGATGGAGCAAGAAAAAGAGAGTGCTGAATAGTTTCATTGCAATTTTGCTGCCAGCTTTCTCAGGGATTTTGTCAGCTTCCTCAGGGGTTTTCCAGAGGTTCATTGGGAGCCATCTGGGTTTCCATAAGGATCCTCTTGGGAAACACATGGGCCTAGAAAAATCAATAACGCCTCCAACAGAAACGCTCTGCAAGCCCTCTAATGAGAATATATAAACTTTGGACAATGGGCGGAAATTTCAATGTCCAACACATAAACTATAGGATTTGAGCAGGCGTGACTTGTAAAGTTGCGCAGTCGCTCTCATAGCTGGCAGTCTAACATTCAATGGCCCACACCGCGCTCCAGCAAAGCCATCACGCAGGCAGAGCAGACCCTTCCATGAGCATGGTGGGCGGGAAACATGAGCGTGGTGGGCGGGAAACTTCGAGTTTTTAAGGCGCTAGAGCATGCTAGAGCGAGTTTTTAGAGACTCTCGAGTTAGTATATCTTCCTTACTAACTTACGATGCCTGTGTAACTTGGGACTCGGAGCCTGCTGGTGGTCGCGCACCCGCTCGACGAATGGGCAGATCTGGGGTTGGCTGTGCTGCGCGTTGACGCCTATATGCGTCCCAGCGTCGAAGTGATTTGCGGCAGCGGTTACAACGGCCTCGCAGAGCACACGCGCTGGGCGCTCATTCATCGGGGGCATATGCGCTTGTTGCGCCCAGACCAGCCTTGTGTGCCACCCCTTGGCAGCCGTGAAATAG
>JAODVM010072993.1:0-17272 GCA_025400095.1 Phenganax marumi | reverse complement strand
GGCGAGATCTCGCTTGCAAACTTGCCGAAAAGTTTCCTCGCTAACCGGGATAACTTTGGCCCATATGAACAGGCCCTCAGTCTTCAAAAGAGAAGTTTCCTGCGGAAGTAGGTAATATAATTTCCTGTAAATCTGAGTATAACAAATATGAATTTTCAGACTTAGGCGCTCATAGTTCTACAAGTGAAGCACCTTCATTCTCAACAAACACCATATTCTTTTTTGATGGATGCGAAAAAATTCTTACCACACCAGAAACTGCGACCAAAATGATAGCAGCAAAAGTACCAAACACAACATGAGGTTTAGCCGCCAGGTCAGGATGTCTCGTTGAATACAGTTGAACGATGATGAGGCACGCTATTATGTACATGAATGAAGTGTCTAAGAAGAGAAATAAAACAACATATATTGTATATACAGCAATGGTAAAGTCAGAAATGTTTCATATACTGCAAACGAGAAGATAGTATTGGTGAAATACATGATGGAACATGCTCTTTAAGCCTAATAAATACAAATAGAAAGATTATATAAAATCCGCTGGGACAAACCTACCACTCGTTAAGTATGGGTTTTTACTAGTACATGATACATGCAATATTGCATGTGAAGAAATATACTGAAATGAGATCAAAACTTACCGAACTGAAAGTTTGTATAACTGGGACAAACATGGTAGCACGCACTCATTACTCCTTCCATAATCAAAGAAAGAGCTGAAAAATAGGGAGTAACTATTTTTCATGACAAAGTTTGAACCACATGACTTAGTCAATATATTCACACATGTGCTTTTGTTGAATGAGTCATTGCAGTGGTTCAAGAACACAAATACATCTACGAAGATAAAAACAGATGCAGGCACCATAGTTACTGTACCTAACGCATAAAATACTCCGAAATGCTGAGGAATTCCTAAATGCTAAAGACAAAAAAGTGATAGTTTAGTTTAATATACTGTCGGAATATATGAATCAGACTGCACGCTACCAACCCCCACTTGGGGTGATGAAAGTGCTGTGGAATGAATAGAAATACGTTTGTAAAGTCAGTAAGTTAACCTTGTACCCATAGATCCCACAGTCTTCCCTCCCTCAGGGTGATCTATTATAGATGTACTATACATATTATCTTATCTTTTATATATGCACGTATTATAAATATTATCTGATCTTACCTGGTCATCACTACATTCTCGTGCGTGTAAAATATCTCTATAATATGGAAAAAAGAATGGGACCTTAAAAACCTACGTACATCATTTAAATAGCTGCAACTCTACAAGCTGGTTTTGACTAGAGATTTCAACCAGCGTAGGCTAACTGGTCATATATGCACGCTGTAATTGTCATCGACTCGAGGGAATCAATGAGGGTTCGAGACCAGTTAAGGAAAGAAATATGATGCATCAATCAAAAGGGTTCGTCAAATCACGGTTAGCGTGCTCTTGCTACTGTTGATGCAAAGATCAATTCTGACATAAAGCTTGTCCAGCGAGAAAACGTGCTCTAATTTATACTGGAACGCAGGAGCAGGATAATTATAATTTACTATCAAAACTTCGGCTGTATGGCTTGTCTCGCTCGAGGACTCGCTATTTTACGCATTTTGGGCCAAACTGCACCACTAACCTACTATCAAAGTATGAGAGAGGTATACAGCAATATAATTTTGAAAAGTTATGCGTATAAACAGCACAAAGGTACATTGTAGTAATGACAGTACCTTCTCCAAACCAACAAAAAGAAAAGAACTCCTAACATCACGTAACCAATATTGCTGTAGACATTATTAAACGACCTAAAACGCATGAAACAAAGTTTATTTTCAATGTGGACAATCAACGATCAAAGTGGTTTAATATCGAATTCAATGTTGTTCACTATCTTTTTCCATGCAACCGTATTGTGTGAATATTGAGAGGCATGCAATACAGTACTTACGACAACGGTCCAAGAGGACGACTGCAGTAAAAATTGTAATAACAAATGTCCTGGTCACCACTCGCATTCAATACCTGCAAAACAGAAAACCGTATAAAGGCACTCAGTATGATTTCACGTTAGCCATAAGATAAACCTCTTACAATGTTTATGTATATAGAAAAGCATAACCTCTTTGAAATTGAAAATAAACACGAATATTCTCGGAATGTATATTGTAAAACTGTCCATCTTACCCTCTGATAGGTAAAGACAAGTTGAACGACTGGCAAAGCGTAAAACACGGCAATTATTATGAGATTCCTGTAGAAGCAAAAGATCATTAATAGTGTGTTTAGATTTCAGCGTATAATAGGGAGAAATTGTGAAGTTAGAGTCTCGCTAATAAGAAAGCTGGCAAGTGAAAAACCTGCATAGTTATTTCATCAAAAAATTTATAGTAAAAACATCAAAAAAGTAATAAAAAAACTAACCAATGATAAAGACTGTATTTTTTTCGCATTCTTTTACTCTTCTTTTTTGACAAATCAGACAGAAAAAGCTCTTTCTATACAAAAATATTAATGGTATCAGATGAAAACAATTGATTTACACAAATTCACAAATTTCTTTTTTAATGGCAATAACTGTTCGGATAAATTGATGAAGAATACCTTTAAACGATAAACTTCTTTATCTTCGTCGATATCATTCAGAAAATCAAAATCACCATCAATATGATCATCATTCAAGTCTTCATCTGTGTTATGTTGTATTGCTAGACGATCTTGCAATTGTTCAGATGTCTCACTTGGTGCGCTCGCTGGACCATCTATACAACAGTAAGAACAGTGAATATATACAGAGGATGCATTTTATTCTGTTTAAAGATACTACATGTACTACACAAGCACATATGCACATCAGCTAAGACACGGCTGAATTACTGAGCCCAAGAGAATAATGTGCTTGTTCTTTTTAACTCTTCGTTTCTCTTGTGAACTGACTACTCACTATTTCAAGACAAACGAGACACACTACCAGAGTATCGAGATACTAATACTCATTCCAAAGGTCTGAGGAGTATACGACATTTCTCCCTCAAAGCCTGGAGCCAGTAGGGTGATTCTGCTTCCAGGCTGTGAGGGGTAAATTTTGTATATCCGGACAGATCTTTGAAACAAGGGGTTGGTCTGTCATCTCACAGTGATAAACAAATTAATTACAACGAAACAGAATTGATAAATCTCGTATAGGTTTTTAAAGCTCTATTTCAACATTTCAAACAATTTCAAGTAAGTGGACTTGGAATTTCTAGAAACACGTAACTCTCAGAATGTAAAGTGTTCCAACAGTTTTTAAAGTCCATTTTGGAAAGATATGAACGTGCCTCAAAGTGTTTCTTTGCATTGTTGTAACTTTTTATGGTGTTTTTGTTAAAGGAGAAGTTTTTGATGCTAACAACTTGGGTTCAAATGAAAGATCACATGTTACTTATCCTCCACACAAAGTTCTAAATCTTCGGGTCGAAGATAAGTCGAAAAATACAGCGAAAAAAAGGTGAGTAAAGATGCGTGATTTGATGTTGCACAATACTGAAACACAGCGTAGATAGTGTATACCAAGTATATCATACCATACCTGGTTCCGTACTACCATAGCTAGACGCAGTAGCGTTATTTTCTCGCATAAGCCCTTGATCTATTCAAAAAACGAAAGCACCGCATAAAAAATACTTCAAATCTAAAAATAAGGAATGAATTACTGTAGATTTCAAGTTCGAGCAAATTCTGTGAGTGTGAGACAAAATAAAGAACTCAAAATTTGGTCTCGTTCTAGTTCAAAGTTTTGAATTAAATGCATCTCATACGCTTATGCAGGGTCACAGATCGAGGAATATACAGATGTCCAACTCAGGCGTGAAACCTATGATTTTGGCGTAAGTTCTTTTCTGTTTCTGCCATGTTCCTATAGCACGTGCCTGAACAGAGACCGTCACCCCCCGGGGCGTCATCTTGAAATCAAGTGTTCGGGGAGGTGAATGCCTCTCTTTAGGGCACTTGCTAGGAACATCGCGGCCAGGAAAACCACGATGAAAACCGACTTACGCGATTTTGGGGCAGTCGGACATCTGTATAGTCTTTAATCTGTGGCAGGGTGCACTTGAGTCTGGAGACCTTTTCACCAAATAGCCTTTACCAAGACGCAACGCTGACATTTGCATAAATAGTGGTTCTCGCTCTGGGGCTCGCTTGGCCTATGCACAGGCTACCAAAACGCTTTGCACAAGCTGGCATGACGAACCTTCGTCTTCATTAACATCTTCAGACTGAGCAGATAGATTTCTGATGCCATATTTATGTCTAAGAAATAAACAAACAAACAAAACAAAATCGTTCAGCTTGTTCAGGCGATCTGGTGTACGGCGGAATGCAGACTTTTCTTCCAGGGTTGTCAGATTCGCTGAATAAGCCAAACATCTTCATTAGCGCCAAAAAGAAAACAAAGAGAACAATAGGCCAAAACAAAGAAAAACAAAGGAGCATTGAATTCAGAGTTTGGCTTGTTTATTCAGCGAATCTGGCAACCCTGTTTTCTTCCATAGGAATTACCTTTATGAAACCAAACGTGCAAGGCAAAATTTACATGTATATAGCCTTAAATAACTTACTGGAAGAAAACGAATATTGCCGCAACCATGTAGAATCCCAAGAACACAAGAATCGGTATCACAATAGCCTTGGCATATCGACTTTCTACAAGTTTGGAAAATGAAAAAAGGTTACCTGCATCCAGAGTATGGAATATAAACACTACGATAAGACGCTTCAAGCATAGTTCATGCATGCATTTGGAGTTTAGTGTACAAATATCAGAGATCGGGCCTATTTTGTTCTGCTTCTTCTTCCTGTTGTATTACGCATATACTATACTGGTATTTAATACAAAGGCATAGGGTTCTCTCATGTGCCAAACCGATGTGCCGTTCTTCTCATGTGCCAAACCGATGCAGATGACAAAGTCTTTGTCTGAGCTCATTTGCATTAGATTCGGCACATGAAAAAAGCAACGTTTCACCTAGGCCTAAGGCCTGTTTTCCAGTAGGTAGAATTTTTCGAGCGAAAAATAAATCTAGCAACGTGATTGGCTAGCAAAATAATTTCCCGCGAAAAAGTCGAAAGCAAGCCAATCATGTCGCTAGCTCTATTTTTCGCTCGAACAAATTCGCGTAGTGCAAAACCGCCTTAAGTAAGACGTAATCTCATTCTATAAATTTTATTTGTATAAGATACCCTTTTCAGTTTCTTAACTGCTTTGAGTACCTTGTAAAAGTTCCGAAAATGGCTTTCAATCTACCGTGTAGACCACGTTTAAGTAGTATAGTAAATTAAATGTACTTTTAGTATTACCACGACAAGATACATCCAACCCTACGCAATAGACCTATAGTATGTGAATATTTCTTGCAGATGTTACATGACTTTAACAACAGCCTTACATCTTCACCGTGGTGGAAGTCCTAAGGGGCCTGCAGGAACGGGTAAAACAGAGACTGTAAAAGATCTTGGCAAGGCGCTGGGAAGTTACGTGATTGTTGTCAATTGCTCAGAAGGATTGGACTATAAATCTATGGGACGAATGTACAGCGGGCTTGCTCAGGTGATCTTTCGTTTACGGTTGTTTTCTAATCGAACCGCATCGCAACCTACCGTAGCGGGTTTCTTTGTTTCAAAGTCAGTAGTTTTGCGCTGGTGCTCACGAATCGCAGGAATAACGCTACGTTTCACTGCAATACGGGCTCTAGCAGCTGTGTACTAAATTTTCGGTGTTTTAGAAAATGAAGCTTCAACATTCTCGTAATGTTTGCTATTCCTTCTTAATGGAGACCTTATTTATCTGGAAGCCGGCTGCGCGGCTCTGAGTGCGTTTGGAACAGCTTTGTTTCTACGCTACAGGCTGTGCGGGCAATTTCTCTTCATTGATATTCAAATATTTCCAATGTCGAGATTTTCTCTCCACCAAAAGACAAATGTATCGAGTACAATATTAGAAAATGAGCTGAAAAAACAAACAAACAGACAGACAGACAAGGCTACACAGAAGCAAACAACAATCTTTCTACTGTCGTTCTGTAGAAGGGGCCAGACGGCATAAAGCTCGTGATATTTTAAAATATTTCTAGACTGGAGCTTGGGGATGTTTTGATGAGTTTAATCGCATCAACATTGAAGTATTGTCTGTGGTAGCTCAACAAATATTATCAATTCTCTCTGCTCTTGCTGGCGGACTATCGCGCTTCGTATTTGAAGGACGAGAGATCAACCTCGTCTGGTCATGTGGCATCTTCATCACCATGAATCCAGGTGGGTGACTTGTTTGTTGAAGATTATGTTTCGCTATTTTAAAACATATCTACCTACACCTAAAACGAACATGGTTAGTTATACTGGCTTTTTGAGATGGGGTGATCAGTGCATAGGACGAGTTCTCTAGCAAAATTAGTCTATTGTTTTATTGTGTTTCATTGCTATATAACCAGCCAATGACGAAACCTGGTCATATATGACCCTTATTTAACGCAGAGTTTTAGTCTAGCAATACACAGTAAAAAAACAAACTAACTAACAAGTGAACGCGCAAGCTAACTACAGTAACATGCTATCCAATATGCATATATGCATGCTTGCCAACCAACAAGGAAGCGAGCAAACAAACGGGGAAGCCAGCAAGCAAATCGGATGTAGGTGTGTTTGACAACTGTTTTCTTCCTCAGGTTATGCTGGTCGCACCGAGCTTCCAGATAACTTGAAGAGTATGTTCCGACCAATATCTATGGTTGTTCCTGATTCTGCGATGATTGCTGAGATCATTTTGTTTGGTGAAGGATTCAATAATACCAAGGTTTGTGAACGAGGTTATAGCTCTGTACTCTAAATTCTGGTTTCAATATGATCATTATTGTGGTACACGACGGGTCGTCATATCTCTCAACGACCAAAATACTCTATCTTAGCAGTAAGTCTCATAGAAACATATATATTATCTACTCCTAAGTGCTTCAGTGATAATAATTAGTTCGAAACTCTTTTTCGGCTGTTTAGAAAGATCATGTCTCTGTTTTTACGGCAGTTAAGACCGTATAAGAACCAGGCTTAATTGGAAGTTTCTTTAGTAACAATGGATCACAAGAGCAAGGCCTAACACTGCTCTCACTTGCTAGGACAAGCTCCTTTAACAATGAGATTGCTTGTTCGATTTCATGTTCGATTCACAGTGCGGAATTAACTTCTCCATGTGAAAAGAGTCTGTCAACTACTCTGTCGAAAATCGTAGGTTTTCTCCGGGTACTCCGGTTTCCTCTTGCAGAGAAAGTTGACAGGGTGGGTTAGGATAAACAGATTAGGAAAGTAATAATTGATTGTTGTATGAATAGACAGTATAGGGCAATACATATACACATGTACATATTGTAAACATTAGAAAAGCTGCTAAGTAACTCTATGTAAAGCTATATGTATTTATCTATCTATCTATCTTAATGTAAGGTCTATTAGCAAAGCGCAGTAAATTTCCTGACTTGCACATAGCGGTTTTTCTGCAGGTTTTAGCAAAAAAGGTGCATACATTATATTCTCTGGCAGTTCAACAGTTATCAAAACAAGATCACTATGATTTTGGTCTGCGAGCACTCACATCAGTTCTGCGTTATGCTGGAAGAAAAAAGCGTTCAAATCCTGAGATGTCTGATGAAGAGGTACTTTATGTTAGCATTATATTCTAAGCATGGGCAGTACAAAGAATATCAGAGTACAGAATACTATTATGCTTGAGAAAGATGATAGTCTTGTTTTAGTTGGTGTTTGTATAGACGTTTATTTGCGTCGGTCATTCATTTCTCCATGAAATATCGTTTTTTCGTTAGCTTCTTTTGCTCTCAATGCGTGACATGAACATAGCGAAGTTGACTTCCCAAGATTTACCATTGTTCAATGGTATTGTTCAAGATCTTTTCCCTGGAGTGGAGTCGCCTGTTATTGACTATGGAAAGGTATTCCAGCTAGCTTTAAATCTCTTTGAACTTACTGTTTCACTTTCAAATGTACGTGAACACTTTACTCTCATCGAATATATAGTTTTGGAGCTTCGACAAAGTCTTTGTTGTATCCTTTTCTTCACTGTTCATTTAAACGTAGGCATAGTCACTAGAAATATGTTTTGGAGACTTTATCGAACGCTCTTTTCTCGTCTTTCTGTGAACGTTTATGCATATTTTGAAACCAGTGGAAAACCTCCAAACTGGTTGTTAAGCTAAGCGTTTTACCCACGTTAAATACGTGAAATGTTAAGTTGAGTATTAACTTAAAGTGCGTTCGGTGAAGACGCTCATCGTGAAATCAGGCAACCAATCACCGCTCATTATAGGAGATTCCTATTTCTTGAGACTTTTCATTCAAAATACTTCTCTGTATTGATTATCTAATCTTTCGGCAAATTTAACGAGATCTATTTCTGTTTTACTCTTTCTGTAGCTCCGAAATGTAATTCTGAAAGAGTTAAAACAAGCTGGTTTACAAGAACACCCCACATCTATTTTGAAAATTATCCAGCTCTATGAAACTAAAAACTCAAGGTACACGTCGAGATGTCTTTTTGTCTACCAAGTGGCTGCGGGAAATGGTGTATTGTACGCATGATTTTTTCCCCATTATTGTCCATGAGTAGCTCACTTTGAAGGCCCAGACACACACCGGACGCGATTCGGTAACGCGACGCGATTTTTCATATTTTGAAAGCGAATAAATCTATCCATGGAAGAAAACTTTATAAGAAATTTAGACTAAATAACTAAAAATATGATGTCGTCTTTGAATATCTGGAAAATCTCAGCTAGAATCAAAGTTATCAGTTCATGAAAGTCAGAAAATCGCCTCGCTTCGCCGAATCGCGTCCGGTGTGTCTGAGCCTTGAAGGGATTATACATGTTGTAGACATTCAACGATGATTGTTGGTAAAACTGGTTCTGGAAAGAGCGTAAGTTGGCAGATGCTGCAACAAGTTCTGTCTACGATGAAGAAAGAGGGCGTTCCTGGATACAATTTAGTCAAGGTACAGTTCAGGGGCCGGTTGTTCAAAGCTGGATTAACGTTAACCCCGGGTTAAAATTTAACGAGCTGTGCAGTTCTGTAAGTCCATTGGTATTCAACACTTTGCCAATAAAGACTTCTTTTTGCGTTAATACGCTTTGTGGAAAAATGCTGAAAAAAATCAGTAAACAAGCAGTTAAAAACTTTGCTCCTAACTTTACTGTTACCCAGGATTAAGCTAACCATCTTTTGAACAACTGGTCCCAGCTTTCAACGTTTGCATATCGTACAGCAAGATAGATTATAGAGACAGGTACTATCTGTGCGAATTGCCATATTAGAATGCTTTGCCCGAAGTAGAGAAAAGCTGCTTCTACTACATTTTTGTTTAGTTTCTATACCCAGTCGCTTAGACAATTGCTATTCACCAATGAAGTTGTGCGTTCGTTCCCGGCGCGTGCTTAATTGTCTCACATCTGTCTCATATCTGAAGAGGGTCCGTTTAACTTCTCTGCGGAAAGGCACTCCGGTTTTTTCCTTCTGGAAAAGTTGACAGATTGAGTTAGGTTAAGCAGATTAGGAAAGCAATATCACAAGTGCTGTACAGATAAATAGCTTAGATTAGATATCCGTATAGACGTATATATAACGTATAATGCACTGAATTTAATCTTAGTTATGAAAACCCTTGCTGCGATTATCTAATAAATATCGTATCATACCATGTTTTGTGGTGTTTTGTTTGCCTTGGCAAAGACTTGACATTTGGTGTTTTATTCAGGAGTATCCACTGAACCCCAAAGCATTGTCTCTTGGCGAGTTGTATGGTGAATTTGATTTGAATACAAATGAATGGACTGATGGTGTTTTATCAAGCGTCATGCGGCAAACATGTTCAGGTGATCAAAGCTTATCCTTCCTTTATGCAATTCATTTTGCACCCTTGCAGATTTTATCGGTGTTGCATGGGGTATGTCTATAGAAGATAAAAAAGCTGTACAAAGCGACTTCACGGCATCGCTGAAGTCTAAATGCTTTGAATCATCTACAAAATTTTTGTATTCTGATGTGAAAGTATTTTCCCTTGGCAAAGGCCGATTCTTTATTTTACAATTGGCAAAGTGCTGCGCGAAAGATCTTTACTGGATTTTCAGTATCTAACTACATTGATACGTTGCCGATAGATGAGAAACCTGATGAGAAATGGTTGATATTTGATGGTCCTGTTGATACACTGTGGATTGAATCTATGAACTCAGTAATGGATGACAACAAAGTACTGACATTGATCAATGGAGAACGTATTGCTATGCCAGAACAAGTAAGTGATCGTTGGTGAGATTTTTTTTTTTGGGGGGGGGTGACAGTGTCAGTGGATTGTTGCTCTTTTTCTGTAGTGTTTTTCTTTCTGCCTGTACTTAAGTTGACATTTTCATTTTCTCTTTTCTACTCAGGTTTCCATGTTGTTTGAAGTAGAAGATCTTGCAGTAGCATCGCCTGCCACAGTCAGTCGTTGTGGAATGGTGTTTAATGATGTTGTCGATCTAGGGTGGCAACCATACGTTGATTCATGGCTGGGCAGAAGACAAGATAAGGTGCACACTTTGTACACTAAAAAATTCACTTGTTTTTAGTGGTTTTTCATTGTAATAACGGGACGTGTTGGTAACCTGGTTGAAGAAGTGGAAGAAAATTCATTGAGAAATACTTGAATAATAAAACTGCTTCAATATTAACATTGCACGGGGTCTAACGTACATACTGCACTTACAAGGTGAATTTGTTTTTGTTATAGAAATCAGTGGAACATCTTCAAAGATTGTTTGATAAATTTGTAGAGAATGTGCTCACTTTTAGGCGTAAGAACTGCAGGGAACCTATTCCGACTTCAGAGTTAAATTCTGTTGTTTCTTTGTGTGCGTTGTTTGATGCCTTGGCTACTGAAGAAAATGGAGTAAGTTCAACGTAGATTTGCTTTTCATATTATCTTAATATGTGTTTGGTTGATTTGGCTAGGAACAATGTTCGCGTTACGGTGAATTTACCGTATTTTTGCATTGACTCTAGTCTCCGTTGATAATGTATGTTATTGCATTATTTTCATTCTGTGCCTCCTGCAGTAGCCACCATACTCATTTAAGATATTGTTTTATAGTGAAATTTTAAAGGAATTCACGAAGGTTTTTGCTATGTCACAATTATTGTTTTTGTTTCCATCATCTTGCTCACGTTCACAATTTATAGAAACCTGTGGACGGTTAAGAGTACATGTAATTGTAGCTTTAACGTTTGACCAATCAGCCTTGCTTTTGAAGTATTGATGAGCATAGATAGATACATAGGTAGGATTGGAAATAGAGAGGCAGGTAGGTGGGTAGATAGGTAGGTAGGAACATAGGCAGGTATGGAGGGAGGGAGGTAAATACGGAGGGAAGCAGACAGGAAAAAAGGTAGATGGGGGAAGGAAGGAGGTAGTCAGGGAAAGAGAAAGGAGGGAGGGAAGGAGGTAAAAAGGTAAGTAGGTAGGTAATTAGGTCGTTAGATAGATAGAAGAGCGATAATTAAATAGATATATAGATAGAAGGATGGTATACGTTCAGTCACCTGGCACCAATTGCATTGCTATTTACAATTTTTTCTAATGTATACAATATATTTCCCTAAACTGCTTAGTTTTACATAGCTCTTCTAATCTATTTGTCCTAGCCCCCACTGTCAACTTTGGACCTTGGAGAAAACTGGAGTACCTCAAGAAAACCTAGCATTTCCGGCAGAGTAGTTGACGGACTGTTTTCACATGAGGGATCTAAGTCCTCTCTGACAATCAAACCCGCAACCTCACTAACGAAAGGATTTATGAATGGTGAAGACATTTTAGTATCAAATTATACAGCTTCATTGAAGATCTGGAGCTTTCATGTCTCTTGAGTTTTTAAACAATCTCGTACATGACTCTGCTGGTGTTTTAAGGTGCACCCTGGGGATGATAACTACCCTCGCATGTTAGAACTGTGGTTTTTGTTTTGTCTCATCTGGTCAATTGGAGCGACTGTGGATGAGGACAGTCGTAAGAAGATGGACAATTTCTTGAGAGAGCTCGAGGGACAAATCCCTAGCAAAGTAAGAAATTGGGACAAGTGGAAGATGCTTCTGAGTAGCATATTTCAGCTTTGCTAATTTCCGAGTCTTCACTTATTTTCAGGATACAGTGTACGAATATCACGTTGATGTGAAGCAGCATAATTGGGCGTCTTGGGAAGATAAACTAAGAAGTGCTTGGAGATACAATCCCAGGTTAGTCCTAACTAGTGTCCAACGCGTCATCTATACCACTATACTGATTCAACTACAACAGAATTTCTATAGCAACTTTACCAACAGAAACCACCTTTAGTCCTTTATAATTCGATAGAGTCGTGTCACTCTATGTTTAACAATACATGCCTTGAATTCATGATCTTGTTTAGTGAGCCATTTTACAAAATCATAGTACCAACCGTGGACACAGTACGATATGATTTCCTTGTCCATAACCTCATCAAGGCTCATCGTCCAGTTCTGTTAACTGGACCTGTTGGAACAGGGAAGACGTCAGTGGCGCAGGGTGTACTTCAAAGACTGGATCCTAAGACGTACTCTCTATTGACTATCAACATGTCTGCGCAGGTGAAAATACTTAGCTAGACTTTCTTTCTGGCGAAATTTTTTTGCACTGAGAAGAAAATAAATATAGTGATATATTTTTGCCGTCCAATCGTGCTAAAATCTTTGTTCACGCATAGAGTTGGTATAAGGCGTGGGAGAACGTAGCGTGTGGAAGCAATATTGTGTAGCAGTGTAAACAGTAGCGTTCAGTGAATGCACAGCCATCGTACAGTGGCTTTCATAAAAAATGACAGGTCGTCACAAGCTTGAATTTCGTGTTGTTTTTTCTACTAGCACGCGGAGTTTCTCTCGCGAGGAATAGATCAGGGAAAAAAACATTATAGATGAATATACGTGCGTGAAATAGGGGGATGAGTTGTTTCTTTTTCACAGTCCCTGAAGATGATTTGCTGTTCTATTTGGCGCCCTGTCATCACTTTTCTTACTTCGGCAATACTTATTGAGTGTGTTTCGTATTTAGACGTCTTCAAACAATGTCCAAGATATTATTGAGAGTAAGGTGGAGAAACGAACGAAAGGTAAGAAGAATAAATGCATGCAAACAGTTCCTTCGTCCAAAATCACGCCTGGGTACTTGTGATCGACGTTTGACCAACGTTCGACCTTGCTGGACCTGCTTTTGGCTAGTCACGATGTCATCAAATGGACACCTTCTGAAACG
This sequence comes from Phenganax marumi, assembly GCA_025400095.1. NCBI lineage: Eukaryota > Metazoa > Cnidaria > Anthozoa > Malacalcyonacea > Clavulariidae > Phenganax > Phenganax marumi. The sequence continues at coordinate 3,935 of JAODVM010072993.1, read as the reverse complement.
TAGTGCACTGCAATTGACCGATCAATGTTACAACAGCTGTCCAATCATCTAGTCCGTGAATTCACTCGTTACATTTTGAATGTACACTTGAAGAAAAAAATCGTCTAATTGAATGGGGATGTATAGTGTTGAGTTTCATGCTAAGAAAGCATGGAAAAGCTTCCTATAAACAACGTCGTACATCTTCCAAAATTGAAGTAGTACTTCAAGCACGAGTATAAGGACTTCCTCCGATTTCCCAGCACCGAGACGAGTTGAAGCTGAGTATTTTCAGCGAAAATCGAAGGATTTTGAAATTAAAGGAAGTCCTCCCTATAAGTGTTTGAACTTGCTTCTCAAACAAAATGGGAATTTTGCCAGAAAATCAATGTGAAAGTTGGCTTAATTTATGTAATTTCTTCTTCCGATTCCAAATCCTCCTTCACGGTACTGATTTTCTTTTTAGTGGTTTATAAATTATTACTGATTCTAAGAAATACGACTAAGGAATCGGAGTGAAAGGAGAAAACTAAGTTATTTTATTGTTCAGGTGTTTACGTTCCTATTGGTGGAAAGCAGTTGCTGACATTTCTAGATGACTTCAACATGCCTGCAAAGGATACATTTGGCTCACAACCTCCGCTCGAACTCATCAGGCAATGGGTGGATTATGGATTTTGGTACGATAGACTCAAACAGACTGTGAAACATGTCAAGGTAATGCTACCAAAAGAAGAGTGTAAATGTATCTTCGGTACTGAGGTGTGGAAGCAGGGCTGTAACTACTGGAGGGGTTTGGGGGAGTCGCACCCTCCCCCCCCAATGTTGCAATAGGACAGTTTTGTCGGGCGAATGTAACAATTAAAGACACGCTCGTTGGGCAAGAAATTTACTATAGAACATATTTTACCTTTTCTTAAAGTCAATAGATGGTTTTCATTTACGTCATAAATCGCCATATCGGTGCAAAGTTCAAAAGAAAATCCATAAATTTTGTGGAACAGCGGAACTTTGAAGTTGTGCACCAACATCGCCGCTTTTACGTCTTGTGAAAACCATCAGTAGCTAATATAAGAATTTTAATTGTTTTTAGTGCGTGTTTTCTTAAACACAGAAACCTTAGCATAAATAGTGGTAACTGTTTAGGTCTATCGCGCTTGCAGTTGGGCCACGCCCTTTTTTCGGTTTTTTCGTTGGGCAAAATTTGCCTGCACCCTCCTGAACAGAACATCCAACTTACGGCCCTGTCTGGAGGCATTCTGTAGCCGAGCCTTTTAGCGTTCAGTCATGTTCATGGTTACAGACATAGTTGTCTGGATAGCGCACGTCTGTGTAACTGTGAACAACAATGCAAGAAAGCTGATGAAGAGTTCATAGTGGAAGGCATAGCTAACGTCCACTTTGTGAATGCCATAGAAATACCGTGTCATCCCTGACGGAGAATGTCTTAATACCGGTGTACTCAACGTCTGTAAATACGGTGAACATCTTGTACACCTATACAAGATGTTCGTACAGAATCAGGCCTTGTATATTAATCAGTGCTTTTATAGAAATCAGAGCTTGATATGGTAGTCGTATGGAAATCAAGGGCCGGTTGTTCGAAAGTTGGATAGCGCTATCCATTTGATAGTGAATTTTTCAACGTTCATAAAATTAGACAAAAAATGTCGAAACTTCCATTTTGGTCAGCAATATAAATATTAGAGACTTTCACCTACCGATATAAGTCGTAAGTTTATGTTATAAAGATCGATGGGAAATTGTACGAAGGCTACAAAAAATCGCTGTCCAGTAGATAGCACTATCCACCTTTCGAACAACCGGCTCCAGGTTTGTATAGTGATCAGGGCTTGATATTTTTAGGACATGCATTTACTTGGTGCGATGGGTCCTCCAGGTGGTGGGAGAATGGTCATATCTCGTCGATTGCAAAGCAGATTCAATCTCATCAATATGTGTTTCCCTCAGGTACTCGGCGAATTAGGATTTGACCATTCATTTTTGAATTACGTCTTGTATGCTAGGTTTTTCTCCTGTCTCCATTCAGTCGACTTCCAAGGAAAGCGCAATGATGGTTTCTTCCCCCAAATTCTCTTCCATCACATAAAAAATGTACATTGTGTTCACCATCATCACTTGTTCTAGATTGGTCTGGAAGGTAGATTACGTTATAATCTTTTGCTATATGTTTGTTGTAGGAAAGTCAAATTAAAAGAATATTTGGCACCATGATCAATCAAAAGCTACAAGACTTTGAAGAGGAGGTGAAGTCGTTGGGCGACATAATGACGCAGGTACCATTTTTTTTTGTTCTTGTCAATTGTTTCGATTGTTGAGTGTCAGTAATGAACATGTTTTATTTTTTTAAGGCTACCATCGATGTGTACAACACTATCGTGGCAAAAATGTTACCGACACCAACAAAAATTCACTACCTTTTCAATTTGAGAGATATTTCAAAGGTAATCATCATGCAAAGATTGACCATTCAACCCATAGACAAATGAAAGAATATATGACTTGTGAATTGTTTGAGTTCGAACAACTTGTTTAAAGTACATGTACAGTACCTGTACTATTTTTGGACCAGGAACTGGTCCCCATAATCGCTGCTAATCTTGTTGTTGTTGTTGTTGTTGTTGTTGTTTTTCTTCTTCTTCTTCTTCTTCTTCTTCTTCTTCTTCTTCTGCTTCTTCTTCTTCTTCTTCTTTTTCTTCTTCTTCTTCTTGTTCTTATTAGGGAGCGACGCTCTTCGAAAAAAGCCTAAGGCTTTCTCATTTCTAGTCCAATCATCGTGAAATTTGACACAATGATGTTAAATGATATTACTCATCGATTAACGGAGTTCGATTCTTGATTTTCGATTTAGGAAAAAAACTACAACCAAATCTTTGCTGTAATTGTACAATAATTATCATGCATCCTTAATATTCACAGCAAATGCAAGCCGTATGGCATAAGCTGTTGCAACGTGGATACGAAAAACAAAAGGCATTGTACACTTCCTACGTCATATGCTGTTAATGAGAGTTTCTAGACAAAGCCGCGATTTCAACGCAGTAATTTTAATTCGAAAGGGTCGAAGTTTTATGCGCACTGTGTAGACGCATAGTATGTGTAGACGCCCAGTTCCTGGTCCATTAGTACGCTCGTACTTGTTACTTACAAGTTGAGAGCACGTTACTTGTAAATATATCTTGTAGGTATTCCAAGGACTTCTTCGCGCAAGAAAAGATTTCCAAGATACAAAGCCAAGTATGACAAGATTGTGGGTCCATGAATGCTTCAGGTAGGTACTACAAAATAAATTATATTCCTGAGCAACAACCTTCCCAATAGCCTGTCATTTGTGTTCTGCATTAATCATTTTTTGAAAAATTTTTAGGGTATTCTCTGACCGTCTGGTGGACGAGAGTGATAAGGAATCTTTTATTACATTAATCAGTGATAAACTTGGAACCTTGTTCGATCTCACGTTTCACAATCTCTGTCCAAACAAGCAACCTCCTATATTTGGTGAGTTTTCATTTCTCGTTCCGGTTTTTGTTGCATGCCTTATAAGGCATGCAACTTTCATATAGCTTAAATTTCTTGTTTGTCCTGATTTATGCGAGTGAAATGTCCGTGCGGTGGTCAATCACGTGGTCACTGAGCGCACGTGGCAGAGAAGTAAAGCACGACAAATACCGAGTTTTTCCGACAACTTTTACGAGCATAATTCGCATAATTATATTTGAATCGTGTGATGGTGATGTGAACATTCGCAATTTCGCATGCTCTTATGCTATGTTGTCAAGCGAGCACAAGGAGAAATTATTCTGTTCGCCGTTGATCTGTATTACAACCATTTGGAAGCTTCCGTTAAGCGCGCCGACCAAACAAAGTTTGAAAAAGTTATAACTAGCATGTTTGTCATCTGAAACGTGATGTTTTGAAGGGCGTAACTTTTAGTA
>JAODVM010072882.1:0-17284 GCA_025400095.1 Phenganax marumi | reverse complement strand
AAATCTACATGAAATCGCAGGAAAATCGACTTATGCAATTTTGGGGAAGTCGGACATCTGTGTGTCTCTAATCTGTGCTATCGTTAATGTGTTCAATGCAAGAAAAAAATAATTCCTAGAAGGCAACAGACGTTTATTGGCATCCATGATCACTCACAATGGAATCGTTCAGGGTGTCCCTAAGCCATGTGGGACCAAGACATCGAAAAACTTCTAATTGTATACCTTTGTGGCATTTTCTTTTAAAATAGTTTCCAGCTTTTCCATGAAATATTCACAAAGAACGCATTTAAGGTAGCCTTCTGGCGCTTTTGTTTCAGCTTTCTTCGTCAGAGTCGCAGGGATCATCACTGACTCAGGCATGAACAAGGGCGACGCTAACTTTCTCCTATGAGCAGGCACCAGACGATGAGCAGGGATGACACGGTTTTTCTGCTCAGAGTCACTGCAAAAAGACCAAGCTGTGAGCAAAGTTCAGTTGGCATGAACAAGGGCGACGCTAACCTTTTCCTATGAGCAGGCACTAAACGAGTACCAGGGATGACACGGTTTTTCTTCTCAGAGTCACTGCAAAAAGACCAAGCTGTGAGCAAAGTTCAGTTGGCATTATATGTAGTTGGCATGAACAAGGGCGACACTAACCCTATCTTATGAGCAGGCACCAAACGATGGCGAGTGACGACTCGGTTTTTCTGCGTAGAGTTACTGCAAAGCTTAAGATCCGTGCAAATTTCAGTTGGATCCTGAAAAACCAGCAGACAGTACTTTATAACACAACTATAGGTAGTATATTCCTTGAATGTTTGCATCGTGATTTACAATAAATAGAAAACTTTGTGAAAACATCACGTAAATACACTTGCGCAAAGCTTTCGATCCGTAAGCCCGAACCGTCATCAGGATTTACATAATACAATATATTTAAAACAAGCTAGCTCTATAATAAGGTCATAGTTGTGGTATCATCACTTTGCTAATACATAATGAACTTACATCTAAAGCAGCCAATTCTTCAAGAACCAAAGGTAGATATGCGTGTACGTACGTCTTGCACTACAAACAAATATTAAACTCCAACATAAAATTGTTAATGAAACTGAAATTCGTCATGAGAACGCTATAAAATAATCTACAGTAGAATTGATCCAGTTGCACAATTACAGCAATTCTAATATATGGCCTACCTGATCGGCAAAGCTTCCTAACTCCTCACACAAAGTTTCCAATAGATTGGTGATTTCTTGCTATATATTAAAATAAAGAAAGCATTATATATATCTCTAGTTACATCTTTTCCGAATCCATATTTTACAATCCATGTACCTGCATATCGCGGTCTTCCAAAATGTCCTTGATTTCAGCGAATATCAATTTGCAATCATCGCAATAATCCTCCTGATGACATGTTTGAAAGGTCACATTTTTTAAAGCAAGGAATACAACAAAACTAAACAGTAAACACTATACCCAGGCCAGGTATTCATTTTGACCCAACCTTGGTACAACAGTTACAATCACACAGACACCAAGCTCATTTGCTACAGCTTCCACCGAGCAGTCTGCAACATTAACATCTCATTCAACAAAATGCAAACACACCTTGACAGAGTTGAGTACGGCTAATGCTGGATGAGCTTTGATACTTTCAAGGAGAATATCCTTAATGTTTTCCACTTTCTCCCTTGATGGACACATGTGAAGTTTTTGGCACAATTTCTCTTCACTAACCTGAAGATTAATCAAGATGAATGAATTGACTGATCACAATCACTGTCATGAGTGGTGATATCACAAAGAAGCTACGATTTTGATGGCTACTTAATCGCAGTGAAAGCCAGTTGTAGATTGTGCTTACCGTAATCTGTTCAACCATTTTAATAATGCCGCCCCCGAAAAAGTAATTTACAACCTTGCACTAAATAGAAGAAATTTGAAGCATTATTGAGGAAAATCGTTCAAGCCAAAAAGTAGAATAGACAAAAACACCCCTACATCAACACAAGTAATTACTGCAACATTTTATTTCAAAAAACACAAAGAATCAATGATTAACTTATATCAAGAAGGCTAAATAATCGAATGAAATTCAAGACCTCAATTATAAAAAAGTAGTTAAACTCACCTTGCAGGACCACCTGGGGCCAAGAATGCCACAAACATGATACATAATACGACGCACTTTACTGGCATTATTCCTGAGGTAAAAATCAATCTGCTTTACATCAGCTTTGCAAGTGTCACAAATGCCCTAGAAAAATGGAATATTATATAGTCAAAATGATCTCATAAACTCTGTTCAGTGCTGCCAAAGTTCAAAATACAATTGTCTGTGCTGATGGTGATATGAAGATTTGATTATACAGTTAGGCGCAATTACTAGTACTCAAAGAAAAATTGTTCGGCAGGGTAATAGAAGTAATACATAAGCTTTGGCAGTTTACTGGCTGTTGGGTTTTTTCCTTAAGCTGGTTTTTATATTTGACAACCAAAAAAAACTGGTGTTTACTATATTTGGAAAACTGCAATAAATTGTATCAAAGTTGACATATGTTGTGACATATCTACACATAGAATACCTACAGTTTACAACCAGCAGTTGACACCTATCCCAGTACAGTGTAAAATTTATTCGCATGCACATAAGACATGTATGACTTACAATGCGACATGCACATCACACACATAAAATATTACGTGGGCTTAATTATGCATAAAACGCCTTTACAGTGTCGTTTCATTAATTCTAATCTCATTAAAAATTCATAAGCAAAATACAAAGGAAATTCATGAACTGTAGCGTATCTATATATCTGATATAGACTCGCTCAAAATTTCTCCTTTAATTTTTAGAGCATAGATTACTTCAATTTTCAAAATTCCAATGCTAATAAGCCTAAAAAATCATGAATTTTAGAAGCCATATATACAAACCTTGCAGTTCGGTCTTTATCAGATATATAAACACTCGGCTTCGCCTCTGCTTTATAAATCTGATAAAGACCTCTTGTGCGGTTTGTATATATTACTTATAGTTCAACAGTAGCACGGTGTAAATTTTTAAATGAAGGAAAATCGGTTTCGTGGTCTAACCAGTTTCGAATCAATCAGTTTACTGGTTTTTATTTTTGTCAGAACCGACCAAGCCTACAGTGACAAAACTCACAGCATTTGCTTTGTTTTTCTTCTCAGGAGGAGTGAGCATCACAGGGCCAGGCATTAATAAAAGAGCAGGAATTGCCTTTTCAGCCTTTATTGTTGAGTTACTGCAGAGACCAAGACGAACGCAAGCTGTTGATGGATCCTGCAAGTTAAAAAATATACAAAGTTGGTTAATTAACAAACATGGAAATTACATGCACATTTGAGAACAAATGAATATCAATTACTTATAATAACCAAATCTTAAAGAGCAGTTAACTAGTGACTTACAGCAAGACTAGCCAACTTATCAAAAAGCTTAGGGATATACGTGTCAACATCACTTCTACACTAAAAATCAAAGAATAATCCAAGAAATAGCATAACATGTTGCCAGCCCTGACTATAGTTAATAAAGTAAGGTGTTTTAGAAACTCCACAATACTCATTACCCATGCTAGGTTACGATTACGCAAAAACGTGGACACAACTGCATCACATGTGTATTGTTTTCAAGAAAAATCTACCAATAACATTACATTGAATCAACTATTGTGCACTAGGCTGTTGCAGTATCGAAAAAACAACCAATATCGAAATATAAAAAAAAATCAATATTTCTCACGACTGTATACCACTTAAATTTTTGTTTACAATTATGGTGGAACAGTCAGAAAATGACAAGAAAGATGTTCTACAAATCTTGTTTGTTGTGTTTATTAAAAGAAAGACATGCAGTTAAGATAATAGCACTGACTCAATTCGTGAAACATTTTGCTAAAACATATAAGCGCCGTAACGCTTTTCTAAATCCCGATCATAGCAAAAGTAGGCTGAGGCGGCTATTCGGTTAACCGGAGTGAGTCGGGTGTTTTTAAAGATCGGTTAGTCCGGTTACGTTACTTTTAAATAACCAACTAACCGAAATAACCGCAAAACCGACTCCCTTTTTGTTTTTACATAACAACTAATAAAAAAAAGGTTTGCTAACACTTCAAACGTATTTAAAAACCGTAATATTCATTGTCGTCCACGTTTTAAATTTCGAAAAACGTAGATTCAAACCTTGAGTGCAACTCAAGCCTGAAAAGGTTGATATGCTCCTCTTTTTAGTGGAGAATTTATAGACATTAGATTACGTGATTAAAATTTTGTAAATAACAATTAAAACATCTGCATTTTTATAAATATATTTAGTATAAACCACAGAACACGACGCGTTTTTTTGTCATAATTTAAAGACTCGGTTGAGTTATTTCGGTTCGGTTATCGGTTTCGGTTATTTTTAATAACCGCCTCAGCCTAAGCAAAAGCATCCTTTTCTTTCTTGAAAAACCCCCAAACAACACGTGGTATAAGCTTGATAAAACGCAATGTAAATGCAAATATCATTATATCAAAAAATATCTATATTTCGATATATCGAAAATTCAAATATCGAATAATCGATATTTATAAAAAACCGATAATTTTTGGTATGTCGATATACTGCAATAGCCACTTGTGCACGTATCATAGCAGAGAGGTCGACAATAGTGCCCATATTTTTGCGTGAACCTGGACAACAATATTAATAATGAGTGTTAGGTTTTGATGAAGTATTTAAACTATGAAGTGCGCCCTGACAAACAAATCAAAGCAAGTCAAAACAAACCTCATCAGCAAAAGCTCCTAACTTAGAACACAGCTGACTTTCAAGAGCAGCAACAAGTTCTTTCTGCATTTAGAATACAACACACAGTAAACAATTGATGCTTCAAACTGCTTCCCCTATGTACGTATTCATTCAAAAAGCTGAAGCATTCATTCACTCATTCGCTTGTTCCTTTTCTTCTCAACTATTCCCTTGCCTAATTAAATATCCATCAATCTATTATATTTTCTTACTTTACTCCTGCATACCTGTATATCTTGGCTTTGTATAACATTTTCCAGTACGGAAAATGCCAACTTGCAGCTATCACATTGTGGGGTACCCTAAATTTGAAAAAAACATCTTATGAGACTGTTTTGGATTTCAACAACAAATTATGCATTTAATAACTCACAACTATATGCACCTGCAGTGTCCCTACTTCTACTGTTTCCATGTCAAATGTCAAATGATTTTACTACTGAGTAAGAATGCCATTAGCTACATAATTTCAATTCAAATTTTCAATGATGAAAAGGCTTGGCCAAATTTCGTGCTCAATGAATCAGCCACAAACCTTAACAGATTTCAGTTTGAGAATATAAGGATCGGTTTGAAGTTCCTTTAACAAAACTGTCTCAATAATTTTAACTTTTTCAGTAGAAGAACACCATTCAAGTTCTTCGCACAGTTTTTGTTCATCGGCCTGAAATTTAAAAAAATATAGTATGCACTTACAGCTTTATGATTGCACAACTAAACAATCGATGCAACTCACCGTAATTCCTTCAAGCGCTGCGATAATTCGAGTTCTATATGTATCGACAGCAAATTTGCACTATAATGTATAGATATATTCAAACATATTAATTCCCCCCCCCAACAAATTACTATACGTAATGAATTGAATACTAATGCAATAGTGCTTACTCCATCAGATAGCTTGGGAATTCCACCACACACATTTTTCAGAATCTCCAAAACTTTGCTTGAGTTTGTGGTAACAAACATGTGAAGTTTTTTGATAGCACCTTTGCACTTATCACAAGCATCCTAAAACATTATGTCATTTTGAGAAAGAAGCTGTTATCTGTTGACAATTAGTGTATTTCCTTTCATTCAGTGACCCTATATGCATGGCATCGATTTCTCACAATTCGTCCTGTTTTCTCTTCGTCTGTCAAACTGTTTCACAAGCTAAACTTATCATATGCCAAGAAAACAGCCCAATCTGTATTGGAATGAATAGTAGGACAAGTGCCATTACTAAACTATCTGCAGTATATTACTTTATACACTACAACACAAGAAGCTCTACTACCTAAACTGCAATTTGATTCTATATAGCTCAGACAGGGTTCAAATCCGTGAAGAAAAGTCAACTCGCAATGTTTTTCAAGGAAATTTGGAGAATTTTTAAGGAAGTCTTGATTTGAAAAAGTGGAAACACTGTCTACGAAAAGCGTGATGAAAAGTCGAAAACAAAATGGTTGCCGTCGCGAGCATTGGTCATGAGTTTAGAATTTCCATTTCCATGATATTTCATAAGTGATTTCAGAATTTTTATGGGAAAAAACCTACAAAAGTTTGAAAGCAATGCATTCTACTAAAGACCGACATGCAAAAATGCAAAAAACAAAATCTTCGATTTGTAAATGGTCAAAAACGACTAACAAATTGCGAATTGCGAGCCGCTAATTCGAACCCTGTCAGACACATACCCCTTTAGCTTTCCACACAAATTTCTTGCAGTGTTCGATAGCTTCGCATTCTGCAGCTTGTTTGTAATTTTCACACCAGTAAGAAGGCCCATATGTACACTTCTCTGAGCCAAGCTTGCTTGGATGAGCGCATGCTGAAAAATATAATTAATCATCACCCAATCTATGTATACTTCCTGGTTCATCCTGATTTCACAATATTGTAAATTATCATAACAGTCTTTGAACTTCTGGCTATTGGAAATTTTCTTCTTCTAAATTCATTGATAATGGATAGCAGCTCAAAAAGGACAAATGCCAATACATGAAAACCAGACTTTGAACAACAGCTCCTTGCCTGGATTAGTCATGCACCAATCACCTGAATGACATATAATCACACAGAAATGAACTCTGGACATTTTTTCAACTAATGAGCTACCTTCAGCATCTTTCTATCACATGAATTCCACAGGACATTTTCGTAGGGAAAGTTTGTCAGTTATCAAGTATTTGTTCAATTACATAATCAAAATCGTTTTGCACTTGACAATTGACGGCTATTGCACAATATGCAATACTTGTTGAAACAATTCCTTCCAAACTTCACCCTTGACATTTTGTCAAACCGTTTTCCAGTCCTCCTGTCATATTCAAGTATTCGTTACTGATTGTGCAGGAAATAGATAGACAATCCCAAACCGAAAATGATGCAGACAAGCGGGGTCAAATATAAAGCGAAATAAAACTGATTTTACATAGGAAAGCGACCTGTAAACAGGACAAATTTGATACATGCGTTTATTCCAAAGAATTTGGCAGGTGATGCAAACATCATGAAAATTTTGCGTACAAAACAAGTAAAAAAAAATAGTATATTGTCCAAAATTGTATTCTTTCGACTCCAAACGGGGTAAAAACTTATACTCTAACTAGCTATATAGGAAACGACAAAGTTATTTCACTCCCATTGCCTTTTAACAGTTGCCTAAAACACAACACACTGGTACGATCAAGTTGCTGCTTATACAACGCTAAAACGATGCTGCGTTTTAAGGCATTTCTTTATAAAAACAGATTCTCGTACCTGCAGCGATGAAACACACCACAACCAGAAGCTTCATTGTTGCTTTAGTTAAGTTTTTTTAACCAAAGTCGCGAAGAAGAAAACTATCGACGACGCCAGACTAGGAAATGTCAAAATGAAAAGATGTCGCTTTGTTTCATGCGGCATGTGCGTGACAGTCACGAGAGACGTTGCGCACTTCCGGACGGTGTAGGGGGGTAGGTAAGTAACAATCGAAATGCAGTATGATAGGTGGTGTAATAGATTTGGTGATATTTACTAAAAGAAGCATTTATAATGGACGAATGTCGCATACCTTATGCATACACAAACGTGAAAATATAGATAAGTTAGAACAGCAAAGACAATTTTCTTGCCTGCTCTTTGCTCGCGTTCAAAAACCCCTACAATTTGTAGGCTTTGGAAAACAACCAATCATGTGGCTTGCTAGGACAACATGTGACTGAATAGACCAATCACACGCATGGAAATATCGAACGGCACGACGGGCCGGAATTGTGCTTCGTGGCAAAAAGCGCGTGAGTTCAAAATGGATGACCGCGAGGGGTGTTGTTGTAAATAAACAAAGCAATTTTCCCCTGGGTTTTGTGCTTGTAAATGCTTGCATTCCACTTGCACAAAATAACTTTATGTTTGGTATGTATGTGTATTTATTTATTAGCAAGCGATCGGAGGACCAATCGCGTTTAAGCGTCTCGCCAAGCAGACGATGTACGCAAAAATTTTTGATCAATGTCTGCCATTTTTAGTATAAATAGTTCGCCGTTTACTAAGAGTTAGACATCAATAAAAGGCAAAATATTCTTGCCCTATCTTCTTTTTGTAAAAAAATTGAGCGTTTTACTCTTCTATTTGAACATGTATATGGCAAATATAAATTTAAATACTTTAAACTGAAAAAATAATATTGTAGTACGTCTTGGCGTTCGTCTCATTTTTTCAAAGATTTCTATAGAGACGATACGAAGGTCAAATTTGAAGCATAATCGTAATCGGCTTTTTGGAAACCAACCTGAATTAAAATATCTAACGTTCTAGTCGAAATAAAGTGCCGTTTTTTAACCAAACGTCTTATGAAGTTGATTCACAAAAATGTAAACAAAGGAGTAACAGTCATAACCCATTGAGTGACAATCAACACCACGCTCTTGCTCTTCAATGAGATAGGACAAAATTGTGTATCTTCCAGTCTCTTGTCAACCAACAGTTTAAGCAGCAACGTCCTAATCATAGCCACTTGATTGGTAAAATTATAGATGAATTCCCTCTGTAACCTAGGGATGTAGTTTGACAGACACAGCAGAGTTTTTGTCATGCTAGAACAAGAAGCTGCTACTCTTACCGTGAACAAATCCGAGTCAGATGGAGAGCTGGATGCTAGACGACTGTCGCCCGAATTCTTTCCTCTTACAACAACCATAGCTATGGCGACACTTCCGGAACCAATGGACCAGGATGCACCTATCATTGTACCGCACACGCAAAGTGCACAGCAAGCTTCAACTGGAGGACAGGTGTTCTCAACTCGAGCAGTTTCTGTTGCACCATTGCAAAACCCTGGTAATGATCATCAAAAATTCTCATATCTGAAATGAAAAAGCCCTGTCTTTGTAATTTTCAATTCTGCTTTAAAGAAATTGCCAGCATCAACTCAAACAGATGGTGACAAAGGACCACACTTTCAATGGCTTTAAATCAGAATTGGGAAATGCAAGTAGCAAGGAATATTGAATCAACATGAAGGATATATGCATTAGCAATAGAACTACAAATCTAGCATAAAAACACAATCAATTTCACACAGGGCCACCACAAACAAACACTCAACCGACAATTGTACAACCGCAAGCAGGCACTCAACCGGCAATGGTACAACCCACTATAAACAGTCCACCAGTCATGGTAAAACCAACAGGAAATACTCAGCCTCGCATGGTGCAGCAGCATACTATTACTCGTCCTATTATACCTCAAGCAAGCAAAGTTATCCCTTCTCCATCAACCATGACCACATCCAAGGTACAAAATCCAATTTCTATAAAATGCAGCTTCAAAATATTGAGTAGGATTTGGGTTTACTTTTCAGCCAATGTATTTTGCAACAAGTTCATCTCCAAGCAAACTTATTGCAATACCCAGCGGAAACATTTCAAGGTTTATCCAGGGAATTGGTAACATGCCAAGGATCCAAATAGTCCCAACACAACCTAGGATGACCCCTCAGAACACTTTGAGACCTATTGCTCCTAGATTAGCTACAAGTGTCCAAACAGCAGTCAGACCTCAGGTGGCACAAATACAGATGAAGCCTGCAGCACCCCGGGCAGCCGGAAAGGTAAAGAGAATACTGTTTTGAAATGATTTACTTGACCTCTACTCTCTTATCAATCCAATCTTTAAAACTGATAGAATTAGGAAGTATAAACACACTAAATTTGCATTAGACTAGTTTAATAAACTTCTTGTTTTAGGTGTTACCAAGCACTAGTCAACAGACCCCTGGAGCTACTGTAGTCCAACCACGGGTCTTATTACAAGCTCGACCTGGCTCAACACAACTTCGAGCTATCGCACCTAACCTTGGTAATTTGCCGCCCGGAGCTACGATACAGTTTCCTGCTGGTACAATCATAAAAGACGGTGTGGTTTATGTACCACAGGTATTGAACATCTTAGAACTGATATTGTTTTAGAAAACAAATTTTAGATATTTCAACTTATCTTTCATCTAGCAAGTCCAACAAAGTGCTACAACAACTGGAGTTCAACCACCACCAGCAGTACAAATTACACCAGCAGTTAGCAGTGCTGTACCACCTGTAAATGGGTTAGAAAGGTGCTACCAACTTGATATCGATACCCACTCTCTAGATTAATATAATCTTTATAATCCTGGCTAGTTTGCTGGAATAAATCTTGAATTTTTAGAGCCCCAGATCCTCCATCGCCTTCACGTCAGCGAAAACCATGCAACTGCACCAAATCTCAATGTCTAAAACTGTAAGTACTTCATGTGCTTTTCTCTATATGATGAGATAGTGGTTTATATTTTGTTTTGTAGGTACTGTGATTGCTTTGCCAATGGAGAATTCTGTAGCAATTGCAACTGTAATAATTGCTACAATAACATAGAACACGAAGGCGAACGAAGTAAAGCTATTAAAGTTAGTAATCTGTAATCTGTACAGGTACCATAATCTTTCACTTGCACAATCTAGCACTAACAGAAACTGATTTCGTTTTGTTCATTAAACTTAAATCCCTTTTCAGGCTTGTTTGGAACGTAATCCTCATGCGTTCCACCCCAAAATTGGCAAAGGCAAGGTATTAGTGAACAGTATGTAACACTTATACATCATACATCATCAAATAACCATGTTAACTTCAAATTATACTAGGGTGAAAGTGATCGAAGACATAACAAAGGTATTCTGTGCCAGCATACACACTGTATAACTAGCATTGAACAAGATTTTATACTTACTTTTTTCCTGATCATTTGAACAAAGGTTGCCACTGCAAACGTTCAGGTTGCCTAAAAAATTATTGCGAATGTTATGAGGTTGGTAACTATTGAAGCTCTTTGCTCTGCATACACACAAAACATAGCAGTAGTTGGAAAATTGTTTCCTCGATATTTTTTACGATAGGCGAAAATCTTATGTACAAATATCTGCAAATGTACTGGATGTAAAAATTTCGAAGAAAGCCCTGATAGAAAAACATTAATGCATCTAGCAGATGCTGCTGGTATGACTGTTTAATTAACAAATGTGAATCAAGATTACAAAATTTCCTTCCTTTGACGCACGTTAATTTTTGCAGCGGTTCGAGTGCAACAGCAAAATGCTGCAAAGACAAAGCTGGAATCTCAAATGGAAGATTTGCCCAGTAGAGCTCCAATACTTGCTCATGCTGGGGAAAAGTGAGTATCAGAACCATCGATGACTAAAAATTTACTATTGGACAATTTTCTGGCATTTTTCAATCACCTCACATTTTTATCATCAAAACTCTGCTTTTTACTCTGCAGACTTCCTTTCTCTTTTGTAACCCGAGATGTTGTTGAAGCGACTTGCCAGTGTCTTCTCGTTCAAGCATCTGCCGCAGAAAAGGTTGGTGTAAGAATCAGATACGTAGTTTAATCAGCAGCACAGATGACACATACTTGTTATTTTTCAATCCTAGAAAAATTTGTCACGAACAGAAATTCAAAAGTTGGTGCTGGAGGAGTTTGGGAATTGTTTGTTGAAAATTATTCACACAGCTAAGAGTTAGTTGATGTCTCTCGATGGAGCTCCATTTTACCTCGATGTCGAACATCATCTCAAATACCTCGTTGTTTCTCTGCTCCTACAGCCAACTGAGCATTGTCTCCATATTGACAACAGTGAAACAGACACAACAACAAGATTTCTAGTTTTTAAATACACTTTATCTAAAAATGTCAAGTTATCTTCTTTGAGCACACACACACTCAAAGCAAGAATGGACAGATGACAGCGGGAGTTTCGTATTTGTTCTGCTCTGCCTCACACTGGCAGCACATCATGTAGCATGATGATTAGTGTTAAGTCAATTGTCTACATTAGTAATTGTATATATTATACAGTTAATAGGGTTAGTCTTTTAGATATACATACTAGTCAATAAAATTGAGCTTTTACCTTGGCTGAATTTTATCAAAGCTTTATCTAGACAATATGTTTTAAATTGAAGTAGAAACTCAGTTTCACGTTATGCAAAGTTTAACAGCCATTACCACTTTTGTCTCTATCTTTTACTCCTACCTTAAGATCCCACTGACATTTCTAGCGAAAGCCTAGTCTTATTATTCAAAGAAACTTTGACATCACTGTTCAAAGTTTATTTGAAAGAGTATACCATTTTAAAAAGCTATCAAACTTTGCCATTTTCAGTCACACTATTTTCCTCGCTATTCAAGGCTTTCCACAAACCGTATGTCTTGCCTACAGTGTTCTGCCATAACCTTAATGTCCCATCTTCAGAACCAGACGCGTATAATTCTCCATCCGGAGAAAACCTTACACAATGCACTGGACCAAAATGACCTTTGTATGATTCTAAATGGAAACCAACACCCATTTGAACCCATTAAATAGCAAGAGTTTATCAAATCAGACAAAAGATGCTGAAACGTCGACTGTGGTCAACGATATAAATATTAGAGAAATTAATTTATTGTTATCAGTCCAATTTATGTGTTACATAGATCACTGCGAACTTTTTACAAAGTATACAAAAAAACACTATCCACCATTCGAACAACCAGCCCGGATTAGTTGTAGTTGGACACCTAGTCACCTACCTAATTCTTTGCCAGTTTCATAGTCAAACTTGAACAACCTAAAGTCCTCTCCACCTGCTACAAAACATGGCTTATCAGGATGTAATGAGGCTGAATGCACATCACATGGACCTTCAAATGATTTGATCTTTTCACAACTATAAAAAAATAAATGCAAAAAGCGATAGAAACAAATGGATGCTTGAACTAAAAACAATAGTCTATGATTTATCTTATAAATTGAGGTTGTAATAAGTTCTTTGAATGTTTTTATGGTGGTTAAAACATCTGATACAAGGTTTTGTGGAGACACCACGTAAATTTATTTATGCAAAGCTTTTGGCTCGTAAGCCCGGACCGTCACCAGTGCAAAGCTTTGCAGTGCAAAGCTTTTTCCGAGCTAAATTTAAATGATGTGTCCACAAAACCTTGTATTAAATTGAGGTTCATGCAAAACAAAGAGTTTATGATATAAATCATTACCTAGTAGTATCCCAAAAAGAGATTTGCTTGCCATATGTCACAATTAATATCGAGCCATCTCTAGTTATCTCCATACTAGACACAGGGTGCCCAGCATCTATAGTCTTAAACTCCGACATTGTACGCATGTCCCAAAACCTATAAAACAATTCAAAGAATTGTACAATATAAGAATACATGTTGGGAATGGACCATTAACCTTATAGACAAAATTTCAAACAATTTTGAACCAGGAAAATCTTTTACCACAGCCTGAAAGAGCATCCTGAATTTAATAAAAACTGCAAAGTTTGGTTGCAAAATGTTGTAAAATAAGGAAAGTATACTCCTGCAAAGTCGGCAAATTTTGCAGTACATTTTTCTATTACGCGCAGGAAATTAATACTCTGTTCGAGAAAAAGAGTATCAATTTCCTACGCGTAATAGAAATATATACAAAATTTACCAACTTTGCACAAGCATATTTTCCTTATTTTACAACATTTTGCAACCAAACTTGGCAGTTCTACTAGTACTAAATTCAGGATGCTCTTTCAGGCTGTGGTAAAAGATTTTCCAAGTTCAAAATTTTTTGAAATTTTGTCTATAAGGTTAAAGGTCCATTGTCTTCACAGGTTTTGTTGGAAAAGAAGGTGACTTACCGAATTATCTTATCATCTCCTCCACTGAATATTTTCTGCTGATTGGAATGTAACACTGCTGACTTTATATTTCCCTTGTGACCATTTAACATTTGTGGGCCTACGGAATGACAGACACTTAGAAATTACTAATAGCATCAGACAATGACGGTGAAGTAAAGCCCTGGGCAAACCAGGCAACATTGTTGCGGAAACATCATTTCCTGCCAATGTTTCGTCATGTTTTCCAAGGTGGACTAACACTGGGAAACAATGTTTCGGCAACAAAAATCGCACTTGGGAAACGTAAAATGTTTCTGAATTTTGATAGAAAACATTTTTGCTTCCCAAGAAGCAAATTTCGTTTCCGCAACAATGTTCCACGTGTGGGCAAACAGGCAAACATTTGGGGAAGCACTGCAAATCACAAATGTTTCCGCAACAATGTTTCCTAGTTTGCCTAGGGCTTTATTGAATCAGCTGCATTTGGGAATTAAAGATAAAACAATATTCCATATACCTGAGTCTGTGTTTGTTAAATCAAATAATCGTAAAACCTTTTCGTTACTGCCTGTCAGTAGTTGTGAAGAATCCTAAAAACATCATTATATACATTGGTGAAATTTGTCAACAGCAATTGGTAATCTTCTCTACATTTACCACAGAGAAATCTACTGTCTTCACAATGTGTTTATGTTGAAAAGTCAGCAGTTCTTCTCCTGATATTGCATTCCATACTTTCCTATAATTTACAAAGAAAGCAAAGATAAACAAAATTCAACGTAAAGGCCTACGTAGATATACGTATGCTAATCGAGAATTAAGCGAACAAGCTTTTGAACAACACCCTCAGTTGAACAAGACAGTAAATGCATAGAATCCCAATACATTATCATAAACTTACGCAGTAAAGTCAGCCCCAGCTGTGGCAGCTCGGCTTGCATCCCTATTCAACGTCGCTTCCCAAACAGCCCCCTTGTGACCCTCAAATGTTCCTATCCAATCCCCAGTTTCTCCTTGTCGTAGCATCGGTTTTCCATCTGAAACAAAAATATACAGAGAAGACTTAACAAACCTATTATGTACTAACTTCCTTCGATCCATAAAACAACCGAATCAGTTACTTATCCTCCAGAATTTAGCAAAGAAAGATAAAAGTTTTTTTTTCAACTTAAACAAAATTCAATAGACAAATAAAACCTTCTTCAGTCTTTTAGTTAAAATTAATACTCCAAAAACGAACAAAAATACTTTTGATTCACAGCAAATATTTGTATAACTACTACAGCTGTACGAGTCGAGTACGACACTACTGCCATGAATTTCTTACCTTTACAAGCGCTGATTAAAAAGTACCCGTACGATGTTTTGTCAGAGAAAGATAGATGAACAACAGGCCTGGTATGTCCACTACATGTAAGAGGAAGCTGTCGGGCCATTACGGAAGGTTTCTTTATAAAATTAGTAAAAGAAAAAACAATTTTTATCAACGTGTTCCTTGTTCTTTGTGAAAACTTCTATGTCAATATGTCAATATCTCGTAGTTTCTTGCGGATTACCGCTGGATCATCGCCGTCAACCTAAGGGCGCTCATTGTTGTATTTTAATGTCTGAAAAAAAATCATCAAAAAAAGCAAAATAATAACAGTGGTTGACATTGAAAACAAACATAATGTAAGTTAAAAGTATTTATTTACTTTAGTTAACAAAAAATTTCTATCCAGCTCAAAAACGGCAAAAAATTGCATTTTAATTACCTTTCAAAGTCCATCTCTCAAGAGGCGTTCGAAAGCGCACGAAGTTATCACGATTAAAGCCGGAAATATCATCGGTTTTCGCGCCAAAACTCAAAAAATATTCTCAGTTTTTAAATGCCCGGCTTTTTTAAAAAAAAACATTGCATGCACTTAAAACAAAGTTCAAAGAAAGCCGCCATTTAAAGGGCAATTTAAAGGGATGCACCAGTACAGAAGGGCAAAAGTGGCATGTGAAAAAGGACGTACTTTGATCTAATTTTCAACTTTTATATCAAGCTAACCAAAATGGCAAGTCAACAACGCCAACAGCCATTCTTTAAAACAACTACGAGCTCAGCAACTACTTCTGGGTCGTTTTTCCTCAATTTCAACGGCAATGCAAATCAAATTGATAACCACGAAAACCAGTGCCAGCAAAGTACATCAAATACTCGAGGAAGCTTAGCGTCTGTGACGAATTTTTTCGCACCAAATAGCACGGTTTCAAGACAAAAGGATAAAGGTGCGTTAGGAAAGTCCTTATACCATTTGTCAAAAATGCGGCTTTAACTGCACCTCAACGTTACAGCACAATAGAATAAAAATGTGTGAAAATTTTTCCAGAATTGGAACGGGAAACGTCTCAAACTACAGAAAGACTTTCTGCTCTGCACAATAAATTACATCAAGAAGCAGAGAAAATACGAAAATGGAAAACAAAGACTGACCTTGAACTAAACGACAAGGTAGAACAAATGCTTCTTCAGATTATCAAGAAAGGTGAAAAGCATTATGTTTTTTCTTGATTCTTGACAAATATTTTTCAGACGAAAAAGCTGGAAGAGGCAAATCACACTATGGAAAGCCAAAGAAAATCAATTCTAGAGCTACAGGTTGTTAAGTCAAAAAGATCAAAACAACAAGACATAGAAATTTTATACATTTCTCGAAACGCATTTTATGCAAATTAAATTGTCTAAACAAAAATAAACATTGACTATTTCCGTTCATTTCTTTGCATCTTATCAGTTTCAAAATGAAAAATTGAGTGCAAAACTACAAGAAGAGATAACAGGCCAAGTTGAATTGGAGCATAAGTATGGTTGACCATTGAACGAAGTGATGTGTCGTTTTATTAAAAATACAACAAGTAAAATATTACGTGGATGACTTTACTTCACAGGGCATTGGCGACCAGAGAACTGTGTAAAGTCCTAAAAGATCAAGTGTGTCGAATAGACGAAGCTGTATCGACAGGTATATGCAGTAGCTAATACAAAAACGCTTGAGATAGATTGTAACAAATGACAACTCTTTTTCGGTCCTGATTTGTTTCAACCTAGGAGAACAGGATCGTGAAGAATTGCGTTATTCCGAAAAGCAACGTTTGGAGCAATTTCAAGTAAGACAGATGGAGAAAAACACTAGGGGCCGGTTGTACGAAATGTGGATAGCGCTATCCACCGGATAGTGACTTTTAAAACATTCGTAAAATTTCTCATCAATCGTTATAAAACAAGATTAAGACAAATGTTCATAGACTAAAGGCCGCTAAGTTTATTTTGTTAGCCAATACGAA
>JAODVM010072771.1:0-17290 GCA_025400095.1 Phenganax marumi | reverse complement strand
TTGTAAAGTAACACGCAATCCAGTCGTACCCGACTGCAAGGTGTTTCTCATTAAACCTATCTATCTATCTATCTATCTATCTATCAAACTTACGGATCTTTTAATCTTTCATTCAGCTTAGCAAGGCCCATATATTCTGCAAGCTCTTGAAAGAGGATCTTAATGAATATTCGACTAAAAAGAATAGCAAGATTTTGTCACATACGAACTAAGTTTTTCAAAATGTCGGCACCTTATAGGCGACCAACCTTGATGACGTAGTTTCGTCTTCGTTCAGGTTGATATCAGCGAGCACCTACAAAAAAAAACAAACGTCATTTTTACATTTTTCATGAGAAGATATATTACTAGGAGTTAGCACAAGCAACAGTAGTCTTCCTTTCATTAAATTGAACAGATGCACTTTCAAATGTATTGCCAACTGATACGACAAATGTTACCACAATCAGTAGCAGCTATCCCTCCAGGATTTGAATACTACATTGAAGTCACTGAACATGAAGTCAAACACTTACCGTCCACGGAATTGCGTCAGTGTAGAGAAGATGACTGAAAAATTTTGCAACATTTCTCAACTTGTTCGTCTCCAGTCTGTGAATTGTGTCGTACTACATGAAGTATACATTAACGTTGACATTTGGAGACGTTAACGCGAAAAATGAGCGCTTTGGTAAATTAAAACAAGCTGTTTCGAGCTTTCCACGTAATACTCAGACCGCAAATGTTACTTACAGTAGATGACGTATTGTTGATCAATGTACCTGATCTTTAAAAAGTCGTACAAACTCATCAACAAATTCTTTCTTCAGCTGACAAAATCTCTACAAAAACACAATGATACTATAGACCTTGACATTGCGAACAACAAACGATATTTTCATGATCGAACCTGTCCAAGTAGTCCAAAAAATTTCTCATAAGATCTTTGTTGAGCACAACAATCAATCACCATGTTACACACTTCGCCCTGAATAGACGAGAAAGCAGACGAAATTGTTGTTTGAGAAAAAGCACAGGAGTCAGCTCTTTCAACAAACACAAGTTCGAAGCCCTTGAGATCTTGGACTACGACATCAAGCAAGCGAGATGTCCCCCCTTTCAAGAGTGTGACATCTGTTTGTTAACACGATGCGGCAACGCCGATTTTTATGATTATCTTCATTAAAGTTTTCCATTGAATGCAACACAAGCGTTTCCGTTGGAAGTTTCCGAAACATTGCATCGTATTATAACGAACATGCCCAGAGTTTTAACGACTTTGACTAAACATTCATATTGTAACTCATCAGGGATGCTTTTCCTGCGTTCATGCTCTACAATCAATGAAGAAAACTAAAAACATTTCCTTAGACATCGCCAATGAATTACAATGCATAAAAGCCGGCTTTAAGTTCAAACCCTGCAATATTTCTACTAGCACCTTCTCGCCGTATTTAAAGGTAAATGAACCAGATCATATTGCAATTTATACAAACTTACCATTTGATTCGGCTGAATTTGCATTTTCATCATTTTATGAGCACACTCTTGATAATCCAAGCTACAAGATACGTATATTGCACAAATTAAAACTCAATTCACCAGCTTTATCAAAACTTTGAGATGCAATACGTACAATGCATCTGCAAAATGAAGCTCTCGCCAGCTCTCGCATTCGGTTGGCTACACTACATACAGGACTGATAGTTTTAATTTGAGTAGAAAAAACACTACCAAACCTCGATTGAATTGTGAGGTAGACAGTGCGGCGTAGTGCAACAAGATTCGTTTCAGTTTGATCCAAAATCTCCATTTTCTCCGCTTCTTCTTCTGCGAAAGAAATTTTAGACAGGTCTTAAAAAACAATAGATGTAGAGGATATTCTGACACAAATACATCTTACAGTACTTGTAGATCATTCACAAAAGAACTGCGCTAGATATGAAAATGCAAAGAATGTGACCTTGTTCATTTTCCTCACTGCTGTCTTCAGCATCAGAGGAATTATCACTCGAGTCCGAGTCTCCGTCACCCAACAACTCTGAAAATACCCACAATGTTAATTAGCCATTGAATAAAATAACAAAGCAGGGTGCAAATGAGTGCCTTGTTGCTCAGTGAGTTAACAAGAGACATTGTCCAATAGTTTTGCTAACAAATAAGATGCACGAGTTTCACCTTGACAAATGAATTCATTCGGTGTTGTACAAAGTAAAATAACAAATCAGGGTACACTGCATTGGATTGTAGCTCAATGAGTCAAGAGATAGACCATTGCACTGCAAAAGTTTGTTGTGAGTAGATTGTGAACAAACCTTTTTTAATTTGCTTGTATTTCTCTTCATTTGCAAGATAATCTGGATCAAACTTGAAAATATCTGAAATAGAAAACTACAGGTGAAAATTTGTTAACAATAAGAGGTGCATTTGTAAATATCCATCCAAGGAAAGAAAATACATACTTAATATATCTTCAGTGTTGCCAGCTTCTTCAAGTCGCAAGAGATGCGTGATTTGATCTGACTCGTCAACCACATCAAGTTCTTCGATGACAGCAACATGATCCTGCATTTGAACACAACAAACAGCACGTTTAATGATCAATGCAGATGGAGTTTTTGAATGAGAAGCTATTACAATTCTTTTCTAAATGATCAAAGCATCATATTAGTAATAGTATAAATAATTATAAAGAAATCTCTGATTTTGATAGAGACACTTTAAATCAATAAAGATGGAGTTCTTGTATGAGAAGATTTCTATAACAGAATTCCTCTTCATACTACTCAACATTAGTACAGTCCCTGACCTTGATACAGACGCTTAAACAAAATGAAATCTTACTTTGAATCCATCTTTTCGGATAGCAAACATCACTTCAACCATATACTGAACTCTCTTCTCAATTTCCGAATTATGAAGGATACTTCGTAGACGCTCAAAAACAGCTGCAAACAAAAGCATGTTTACTGATGTATGCTTACCCTCCCCTCCCAACTACTTGCCTGTATAAATTTCATTCATAAAATACTTACCATTGATCCCACGGGGAGAGACGTCAGTCAGTTTCATCCCACACTCCTTGAGAAATGCAATCTAAACAACAAGTTAAGTTTTAATTAATATTCTCTCAAAACATTCAAGATTCTCGACAAGAAAAATCATCTTACATACATTACTTTAAAGTCAAGGCAACTAAATGCAAACTTACTGCAAGTTCGACACTGCCATCTGTGGGAGTTTGTAGAAGTAGCGTCAAGATTTCTAGCGCAAGAATTTCATGAGCCTTAAAGCATACATTAGTCAAAGCACACATTAGATTTACAATTACACGCACTGTCAATTAGGTGTAGTGAAAAAATTTTAGTGAACAACATACCACTTGTTGGTTAACAAGATGTGCTATGAATCTTGTAGCAGACAGACAAATGGCCTAAAAAATAACCATTTACAAATTAAATCTCATATCATTTAGTCTGGTGTGGACATAAAAAATAACAAAATATCACTGAATCATCTAAATCAATTCTCCACGAAAGCACTGAATCGCAAACCTTGTTGTTTCGTCTATAGGATCTTCGAAAAAGCAAAATTAATCGTCTTAGAATAAGTTCACCAATTCTTGGAAACTAAAATTTAAAAATCAAATGAAGATCTAGTTTTAAAGGTTTACATATTGCTGCAACAACATTTAACTGAATATGCTTAATTTACCGTCAAACATATGCACCATGAGAGTTAAACCTTTCTTCTGACAATGGACCTTTAACATTATAGATAAAATTTCATAAAATTTGGAACTAGGAAAATCTTTTGAAAGAGCATCTTGAATTTAGTAAAACTGCCAAGTTTGGTTGCAAAATGTTGTAAAATAAAGAGAGTATACTCGTGCAAAGTTGGCAAATTTTGTATATTTTTCTATTATGTACGTGCGAGAAATTAATACCAATTTTCTCAAACAGGGTATCAATTTCCTGCGCACGAAAAATATAAAAAATTTGCCAACTTTGCACAGCTTTATTTTCCTTATTTTACAACATTTCCCAACCAAACTTGGCAGTTTTACTAACCTTAGGATTCTCTTTCAGGCTGTGGTAAAAGATTTTCCTAGTTCAAACGTTTTTGAAATTTTGTCTATAAGGTTAAAGGTCCATTGTCCAAACGAAGCAATAAAAGAGTTCGATAACACAGTTCAGCAACAGAAAGACATGATAATTATTTGCAAAAGCATCACAGTGTATGAAAACCAGGCATTAATTCAAACAGTCTACAATAATACCTTAGTATTTATGACAGACGTGAGTGCGGCGTAAACATGTGTGAACGTAGGTGAGCTTGATTGAGCTTTGATCACAGCTTGTGCAAGCAATCCTCTACAAAATTATTTAGAAATAAGTAAACTTACATACTTTAAAAATTGACTCAAATATTTTAAATTCCCATATATGATAGCTTAAACACAAAGCTCAGCTCACCTGCCACGAACAATATTTTCTTGAAAAAGCTCTCTCACAATATTTCCAAGATTTGAGATATTGACCTAAAGTACAAAACTATAAAAACCAACAAACTCTTTCGTCACTAAGAAAATTCAGAAAGATACCTTGTTAATGAGGCCATTAATACTCTTCTTTAAAGCTTCCCAACTCAGTCTTTGATATTCAGCACTGAGAAAGAAGGAAGTCACTTAATTGAGAAATGGTTTCGGCAGTTACTATCCCTGGTTTACCATATCATACCTGCTTTTGTCTTCAATCTGTTCTTGCAACAATCGAAGTCTCGCAGGAGGAATGTACGCACCACCTAAGAAAAAAACCAGCAAACATCTCAAACTGAACACTACTTTTCATCGTTGTTACCTGTCATGCAATACCTTTGCCAAATCATGAAAACATGGTGAAATTTACCTGCTCTTGTCAGCAAAGATTCTTTCTTCTTAGTTTCATCTGTCAACTTCTCCTGAACTTTCTCGTCTCTTGCTACTTCCAGTCTTTCCCTGGACGTATCGCGGGGCCTTCTCTTCTTTTCACTTCTCCCATCTTTATCACCTTCATGGGTTCGTTTCTGCATGGAAAATAAAACTCTCAATGGAAGGTAACCTTAGTCTGGACTTTTGATGTCAAAAATCTCTAGTGTATACAGGACTGTATAATTGATAAACTTTGTTAAGGAAAATTGTGTACGGTAAACTGTAAAGTGCGTCGCGAATACAACTTTAGAACGCAATTTAAGTACATCCCGAACATAATCGCTGAAAAACTTGCAGAAATAGTTTCGTCTTGACCTACTCACCCTCGTCTCTTCATGTCGTCTACGTTTCGACCGCCTTTCTTCATGATCACTTTAATGCAAGTAAACGTCACATAGAGTTCAATTTACCAAGAAATAGTAAACCAAGCTTCATATAAAGTTTTGCAAAAACAATTTCTAACCTTGTCGGCATTATTTCTTGTGTTTTTCGTTGACAAAAACTAGACAACACTGGAAAACACTTGTTAAAATGTTGCAGCCATTAATCGTCCGCGTGGGAGACTGGTTACGAATGGAGAAACTATTTGCTCTTTGATAATACCATTGTATTTTTTTGTTACGAACACCTTTTTCCCTCTAATAAATAGTAATACAAAGAGAGAAATTTGCAGTTTAATAATAAAAAAATATATATTACAATAGACAATATGTATTACAATTTCTACAGCTAAAGCAATTGCCAATACAGGGAATACCTTTTGATCATGCAACCTGCAGCTCTTGCAAATGTATTACCCCAAGACTTCCATCTGATGAACTTTGTTGTTCCAAGTCGTTTGAAAGGTCTCCAACTGAGTCCCTGGCAGGCAATGCTCGCAATAAGTTGGTTTTGAAATGCGTCACATGTTCACTGTCTGAGCAATCAAGATATGACCTCTGTCTCAACACCCTCGGTAGTCTATTCATTGAGACATTGTCAATCTTGATCAAGATAATTCTCTCTTTCTGCAACATTTCTGAAGCAATTTCACTGTGCATTGCAATCTGCAGTTCTTGCATACAATACTGGCTCTGGACGTAATGATTTGAAACAATGATCAAAGTCTTGAAGCTGCAATAGATCGAATCGACCATATTATCAACAATACTGCGCCCCAACTCCCAGTCTCTCTGATGCAGACAAACAACAAGGTTGAATGGAGGTGCTTCTAACATTTTGCAAAGATTGTCTACCCACGAAAAGTCATGACTGCTGTAAGACACAAAGACATCCCAGCGTAGTTCTGGCAAATAATCTGGACAATTATCTAAACAAAACAATAAACAGAAAGTCAAGAAAAAGTTCAAAAGAAAATGTGATGGGCAGCATAACAAGTCCAAAATTCTTGTGTTTTACTATAGGTAAAATAACCAAACAGTTGGGCCACCAAGGGCACACTGCTACTGAACACGTTAAAACCACACAACGCTTTTACCATAAATTTGCGTCTTTTTTCGCAAGTGACAAACATACAAAACTAGTGCCAGGCCAGCCAGAGCCCCACCAATGCTCACAGTAATGACAATGAGTAAATTGTGCTTCTTGCTAGTTTCCTCTGCATGTGGACCAATCACTAAAAAATGAAAAATTGATAGTGTCACTACAAATGGAAACTAAAGTAGTTATACACACTGAATATGTCTCCATCTAAATTATTCTTTCCAGAAATCCAGTAAGAGTCATCTCTCATTGAAACAATCCCAAACAGTGTTTACACTTGCCTTTAACGTTGAATCTTTTCTTTAAAGTTCCTGGACAAATGCTGCCAGAATGAGGAATATAATCACACAGATACACTCCACTATCATTGCTCTGTGCATTCACAATCGTGTAATTTCTTACCCAGTTGAGTCCAACATCAGATTCTTTATAAATGTTTTTACCAATACCATTCGTAATCTCACTTGATGAGTTATTTTCCAATTTAAACATTTTAAAAAATGGATTTCCTCGTCTGTGATAACTGTACATTACTTCACATGATACTGTAGTTGAAGAACCCAATGTTACACTCAGATTAACGTGCATGGATTTGTTTTTGAATTCTGGACATTTCGAATGTGAGAATTCTGGAAAAAATTGAAAAAATATTTACCCATTGAAAGGCATGGTGCATTTAGTACAATCTTCTTGTTCTGGCATCTTGCTAGTCAACATGGGTGAGACTGTTGCTAATTACTGTATTTCACCAATGTTTACCTTGTATCATGTTCCTTGATACATATCTATTGCGTCTTGATATTCCGTATTTATTTCTTGCTTCACAAGAGTAGTTGCCAATATCACCAACATTTGGGTAAACTTTGGATAATTTTGATACAACAACAAAATCGTTTGGCTCCACAGTTTTTTCTGATAACTTTGTTGTATTTGGCAAAATGAGTTGATTATTTTTGTACCAGACAACTGTCTGTGGTTTGAAAGCCCCTTTCACATAGCAAGTTATTATCATGGACTTCTGAAGTTCTTCAGGTTCTCGTAATTCTACAAATGGAGCAGCTAGAAACATAATGAACACCAATCAAATTACTTGTTAAAGCCGGTTACAGACGAGCAAGATTTTCTATGACAAGTTTTACTTGACAATTGGTTTTAATTGCCCGTGTGTACGCTCAACTTCGGCAATTTTTACTGTGACAAATGCACTTGTTCAAAAGCTAGGCGCCTAGCTTCTGAACAAGTTCACTTGTCATAGAAAAACTTGGCAAAGTAAATATTTTGCTCGTCTGAACGTATCATCAAAAAATATTTGTCGAAGTTAGTTTAGGAGCGGCTACGAACATACTGTATTTGTTGAGAAAAACTTATTGACATGTTCACACGATCAAAAAATGCTAGTCATAGGAAAACTTGTGGTTAAAAATATCGTTTCTATACACACGTGCAATTGGCAATTAAAACTTGTCAAGTAAAACTTGTCATAGAAAAACTTGCTCGTCTGTAACCGGCTTAAGAAGTGATGGGCATTGTTTACATCACTCTGTCCAATCAAATGGCAGCTTACTGGTTTAACAAAGCTTTCTGCCAATTTCATTTATTAAACCAATCAAGAAACATAGCATCTCAATGCAATCTACTACCCTATCTATTACTCTGGCTGATGTCAGATGATTTTCTCTCCTCATCAGAACAAGACTCTTGCCATTTGAAATGGCAATCATATTTTTATTGTCAAAATCTTTACCCTTCACTTTAACGAGGATGTCACATGAGTGCTCTCCTTCCACAGAACAGTGATATATGCCATAATCATTCCACTGCACATTACTTGTAAAGACCACAGATGACTCATTCGACGTTTTTTCAGATTTCCTAGCCGTCACATTCTCAGATGAGCAGTTTAAAGTCAGTCTTTGATGAAGACCAATCACAATAATTTTTGAAACACTGCTACTGTCACCAGTCTTGTGTGACTTCAGACAATGAAGACCTAAAACAAATGCAGAACAAGAATATTATAAATTGTTCTGGATGAGGTCATGGGCTCTACATGACTTGTTCTTGAAGGTTAAATATAAGAATAGTTTAATTTCGTTTGAGGAAATCTTGTACAAAATAGGATTGAACAAGATTTGCGTAGTTTCTTCAAAATTCTTTTTAATATACAAGAATATTGAGCTCTGGCAATTATTAATCATGGATAAAATTCCTAAAACACTAACAAATATCCAACATAGTCTTAAATGGTATGTAACTAAACAAGTACAAATGCAGTACCAAAGACTCCAATATTGAAGAGAAGAAGTATTAAAAGACACAACATTATTTATTTACACAATAACAGTCAGCCATTTTGTACTGAAAGATGATCAACGTCCGGTCAGTCTGGTACCGTTTTCCTATTTCCAGAAATTTCGCTTCAAACTTCCTTAGACGAATAATTCTTGTGTTTCATACGGAAATAACAGTCCAAGCTGGTTGATTCCGAACACGACTCTGAGTTCTAATTAGTTTCTTATACCTGTATTGATAATAAGTTATTAATAAAAAAAAGAAACTTTTACGCTGGGTGCTGATGCTCCTCTTGTTCTTGACGTAATCGAAAGGAATATTGAATGAGTTCCAACTGAGTTCACATCTATGGGTTCAAGAGTACAGTACATATATCCAGATACCTTACTCTGGAATGTTGATTTATAAAAGACTAGATGCTGAAAATTTCACATATAGTAGATAAAAATGGCTCAATTTAAGACACTATAAGTCACTTTTAATCTTATAAATATGCAGTTTTTGCTGATTTATTAGCCTCTTTGAAGAAAACCTCAACTATCCCAATGATTTGAATGCTGCTATGACAATGTACACCAAGCCTGTTTTTATTTACTACTGCCAGTATGACACACTGGTTGAACCAAAAACATAACCCAGTGAGGATTTTTTCTCACATAATGGAATTTTTAACGAGTTCACTACCTAGTAGGATATTAAAGTACAACACACTTTGTAGAGCATAGTGCATATTTTTTACAATATTAAATTGAAGGACAACATGCAAAATTCGAAGCTTACTGGAATACCAGTTTGTAAACAAAGGGTACAAGGAGACAAATGCCACCAGCCACAAATTCCTTAATGATTTTCAATGGTTCTATTTATGATGCAAGCTAAGCAACCAATGTTCCAAATTGAACCTTACCACTTTTATTGCAATCTACACCATAATCAACCAAACTCCAAGGCAGCACTAGTTGCATTGGTTACTTCTGGTTCTCTCACTGCAAAATATCTTGTAATTGTTGGCGTGTAAGTACATACTAGCATCATTTGTTGATTTGAAGTTTGTTCAGTGTTACTTCATCATTGTCAAATTCTTGGACACTGTCACGCGTGGGCAGGGCCTTCAAAAGTTTGCTCTTGTAATGTTTTCGTTGTTCACTGTTTGAAAAATCCAGGTATGACTTCTGTTTTAAATTTTTTGGAAGATTTTTCAAGGAAACGTCATCTAGTTTGATCAAAATAATTCTGTCTTTGAGGACTTTGTTTCCAACTTCACAGTTCATTGCAATATTGAGTTCTTGCATGCAAAATGGACTCTCTACGTAACTCTTTGAAACAATTAGTAATGTCTTGTGACTGCAATATACAGAATCTGCCATATTATCAAGGATGGTGCGACCCACTTCCCAGTCACGTTGATGCAAACAAACTGTCAAGTTAAATGGAGGCTGCTCCAAGGTCTTGCAAAGTTCTTTCACCCACACAAAATCCTTACTGCTATATGAGACAAAAACATCCCATCGCAGTTCTGGCTCACTTTCTGCAAATACACAGAAAATCATCAAACAAATTAGCCCAGACATGCTGCACTGGACAGCATTAAATAGCAAAGCACATTGCATCCTAACATACCATAAAGTCTTTGAGACTTTACTTTCTTTTGTCTTAACCAAAAGATGAACAAAACTAGAAGAGCTAAGCCAATCAACATACTACCCACTGACACAACAATAGCAATGAAAATATTATGCTGTTTTCTCTTTGGCCATGGTTCATCTAGGTGGACAAAAAGTTATTACACTAAAACGCACTAGGATATTCTGACAAAAGAAAAGGAATTCTTGACCCATCAACTGCCAAGACCTCTGCCATTATGAGTAAATAGATAGATAGAGAAAAACCATCTGGCATTAGTTCCTTATAAATCAATAGACTGCAATGGCATGCTTTGCCAATTGATAGTCAATGAGATATAGCAAGAGAAATTGACAGGTATAAGTCCAATCAGCCAAAGTGTTCTATTAATATAGTCTTAATATATATCAAGGAAGCTTTGCAAGAAAGTATTTACCTGTGATTATCAACCTAAACTTCTTGAATGGTTCGTGATGACATTGATTATGGTCGACAGCAGTAGTGAAGTTATAATAACATGAATATACTCCACTGCTATTCTTGCTTGCGTTAAAAATGTTGTACACATAGTTGATAACATATGTGGGGTCTTTTTTATGTTTCGGAGCTTGCTTCTTCACCGTTACGTTGTTGACAACATATGTGGTATTGCCATGGCGCACTCCAAACTTGAAACAGTGACGAATATGTTTAGTCTGTGCCACAAAATGACATTTTATAGAAGTGGATTGACCACGCTTTATTCTTATTTCTTCATCTGCTGAGTTCGGTGACTCCTGGACACATTTGGCTTTCAAAAATTACAAATAAATAGGCAATCAGTTCCTCTGTCTAATCCCAGATTACACTTGTCAGGGTGGGACTTTTGATAATAGGCACCTTGAACACTGGTAATAACACCTCATATGTTAATTGTATTCTAGTATGTTTAAAGAACAAATACATAATACAGAATTACCGTCATAGCAGGGTATCGTAAACGAGTCAGTAGATGATCTGTTATTATGACTGCCAATGCAGATATATTTATCATCAATAGCAGGATAGGTTTTCGTAAGATTGCTCCAATAATGTCCTCCTTTACAGCCAGAATTCAAAATACACTGCTTATGCTTTGTGCAATTAAATACATTATTGTTCTTGTGCCAGACAATATTTGACTCAGAACACGAACTGAGTTGACAATTTAATTGGATATTCCATAGAACAACTCTTCCTGTTGTGAAGATAGTGACATTTGGAGCAGCTAAAAGAAAAGAGATTACAACATAATAAAACAACCAAAGGAAAGCATGTTCAATTGTGCAAGAAAACATGGCTTTCTCTGCATATGAGTGACTAGACTGTATTATATGCAATCAAACAAATCAAACAACATAGCCGCATTGCTCACATATATCAAAAATAAATACTTAGTCTTACAAATAACTAAAGAAGTATTTCGAAAAGAACTCACTTGCCGAGACATCATTCAAGAGAATAACAAGAATAAAGATCATTATTTGTAGACTCATTCCTCATTTCAAGGCGGCCAAAGAGCATTGATAAATGGCTGTGAAATACCAAAGCATTTAATGCAATAAAATCTATAATAACATAACGGCAAAGTATACAATAATTCTAGATAACGCTTTCTTCGATTTATTCCTCGTGTTCAATGGTCTCCCCCCCCCGCTAAAGAAGTCTTCAATTGTGAAAGGGATTTAATTTTAAATCTTTCAAAAACACCTACTTTGAAATTCAGGGGGAGGCGGTTACGCTATATCTTGCTTTACGAGAATGTTTCGCCGGTGGTAGAAATATCCACATTTAGTATTTTCGTCTAAACTTCCTTACATGTTCCTTGATGTACCGTGGTTCAGT
This sequence comes from Phenganax marumi, assembly GCA_025400095.1. Lineage (NCBI taxonomy): Eukaryota > Metazoa > Cnidaria > Anthozoa > Malacalcyonacea > Clavulariidae > Phenganax > Phenganax marumi. The sequence continues at coordinate 5,082 of JAODVM010072771.1, read as the reverse complement.
CTTCGTTGCATTCTACTGAAAGTCTTGGCAAAGTTAAACGATTTTCCTTTGGTAACTTTACAAAGCTTAATTGTTTTAGTCATATCGACATAAAACGTTCAGTAGTTGTTATTAATGGCGACGCCAAGAAACCAAAAGCCGAAGAATATTATAATATTGTCGTCGAACTATGTATTATTCATATGTTTAGTTTGAATAGTTTCTTGAATAAACATACGAGGCAGTCTGATGACTTAAGTGCTTCGACTGGCAGGGTCAAATGTGGTCAAATTGTCAAAAATAGAACAAAAGCATCAGTGCTTCTGCTGTTTGTTTGTTCGTCTGTTTGTTAGTTTCTTGTTGTAAGTCTTCGTGTGTCTACATAGCAAAATGCAAATCACATGAAAATTATATTACCTATATTCAATTTTTAAAACAAATATTCAATATACAAGCTGGATGCATGACCGATACATTTTAAATACCAACATTTCTACACAATCTTCAACATGCAGGACAGCATTGACCATGTTGTGTCTGAGGATTTGCACAGCTCAGTTCAGGACAAACTTGTGTTTCACATTCTGTCGTTGATTCCTGAAATGAAAGCAGTATGTGGTCTTTCTTTCCAAAATATAACAGGAAGGTTAAAATTACATGTACTAAACAGAGTAGGTTTGTTTCTTCAACAACACACGGCTGACAAAGAATCATGCTTCTATCACTCAATCGAAGAATAGTTTCTTTTCTTAGCTGTAAATATTATAGAAATGATCATCTAACACATACCTTGCAGACACACGTCTTACAAGAACCGACCAGCCATCTTTCGTTGATTTTGCGTTCATTTCCAAGATGATCAAAACAAACTTCATGTTTCTTTTGTAGTTTCTGGACCTAAGAAAATATCAGTTGTGAAATACAGTATCATTTTCTGGAGTAATAGTCATGAGGTCATGGGATGTACTCAAAAAGGATGAATACTTTACAAGTGTCTTTCAGAATGCAGTACTGACCTGACACAGTTTTTTAAACTTCTCCACTGTTAATGGTAAGGCCAAGCTTTTGCTGCATTATATAAACTGAACTAGCACCCTCACCTTGTTTTCAATATTTTGAAGCAATTGCTGTTGTGAGATAGCATGTGTCTTGAGTTCATTAACCTCACTAATCAAAGTTTCAATCTGAGTTTCTTCATTTGACCTTTTTATTCGCTTGATTTCATTGATCCCAGCATAAGACAATGTGTAACTTGCATCTGCATCCTGACAATTCTCTATACAAAACTGATGCTTAGCCTTGGTGACTGTACACTTTAGCTCTGTCACTTTTGTTTGATTAAACAAGCTACTAGCAAGAATGATTTTAATTTGAACAGTGTTTTCTAGATCCTCAGGCATCTTAATGGATCAATCAAGGACAAATAAGGGATACCTGAGCAGCATTCTTTCCATAGACGAAGATCAAGACTGGGCAGATCTGAACATGCTGAATATCCAGAGATGTGATTCACTCGAAGAAATACATCAGGCTGCACCTGAGTAATATTATCCCCGTTGTCACACAACACTCTGGCCAGTGAAACACGTTTGATTTGTGTGAGCTGCGTCGGTTCAAACACACCATCATACTCATACCAGAATCTATACAAACATCAGGCTGTCAATCCATTGAGCGACAATCTACCTCAAATCTCAGGGCTCAAGACTAGCAGTATCCCGATATCCACAGGATACCAGATTTTAATTTTGGATACTAGATATTATAGGTTTAGTATCCCTTGAGGATACTGAAATAATATAATAAAAATTGAAACAATGGCTTGCAAAGTTTGTAGGTGACTGTAACGAAGAGTAAGATTTTTTGTAGTACCTGTTAAAACGGAGGGAGGCTTTGTGACAAGGAGTCCAGTTTTGTGAAGGATGCAGTAATTGGGTACTGCCTATTTAAGCACCTACTGTCCAAATCTTGGATAATAAATATGAAATTGGGATACCAAATTTTAAGTCCCTAGTGTCCACTTGGATATCGGTAAAAAATTTAAATCTTGAGCCCAGAGTCCTCAATGCACCATATGTAATATTATACTGTATTAAATGCAAGAAATTTGAGCTCTATGATGTAGTTGTTTGCCTGTACCTGTCTCCATCCCTAAGATTCTTGAATTGGGTTGCAATAAGACACTGGAACGTGGGTCCCAAGAGGCTGCCTGGAACAATATCTTCAAGAATTCCAGCAACCCACAGATCAATCTTATTCACATCACCATACAGGTTAGAAAGTTTCTTGATCACATTCTCACTTGATATCACGCTTTTCAAATCTTTGAATGTTTTGAATGATTCCAAGTTACACAGTACACGCCACTCGTTGTAGCCTGGCAACCCATGATCACGTGATCGCTGGATATTCAAAGCTCCAAGATCAAGAGCAACAGCATGTGCCATTTCAAACAATCTTTCAGTGAGTTCAGTATTCAAGACGCCATTTTGATCACGTCTGTCTTTAGCAGCAGAGAAGAATAATCCTCTTATGATAGGATCAATACCTCCTTCTTCCACAATTCTGTATGGAGCAAAGAATGCCTTATGTAAAGGAATGTCACCTTGATCTATTGTCTTGAATGAAGAATTCAATCGCCTTAGAATTGGGTTGATCAAACTATGTCCAAATCTATATGCAGCAGTTGCAAAACCATTGAATACAGTTGCATCTGTATCAGCTTTGTATCCTTCATATTTCCCCATCAGTTGCATGCCTTGCTTGCCCAGGATCTTGGGCAGATAGTGTTTGTATGTGATATGCTGCATTTCTGCGCCTACAATTTTTCGTGTCTCTTGATATATCTTCTCTCCATTCCAGCTTGGATTCAACTTGCGCAATTGGGACGCAATTTTGTTATGTTCACGCATCCATATAGTGTGCATAGAAAGCAGACCAAGCTGTTCGTTGGCACGATGATCGCCTGCAAGGAAACATGGGATAGGGCTTTCCTTCTCTGATTTCAGACACTCAATTGGTGTTCCTTCATTGAAAGGAAGCAACGGTTTATCATTAATGAGCACTCCAGTTTTCAACAGACCATCATCGTTTGAAAGATCTCGCAAATGTTCTTCTTCGTCATGTGATGAGCCATACACGTTGGAGGCATCTAAGTACGACGTAATCTGGTTCATTTGTTCTCGTGTGGAGACCACGCTGAAGAAGACTGAGGTGGCACCCGTGCCGCACGCAGAACTCGAGCGTGTGAAGGTCATGCATTTGTGACGCTTGATGCGTTCATCACCAGGTGGAATTGTGATCGGAAAGCAAGGGGACTGGTTATCACATGTACTCGTACAGTCTTCACCATCAGTGAACCGTTGACTGCTAGGACTGGCGACAGTAAAATCAAGATCATGGTCAATAAATTGTCCCCATTGCATCAGCATGTGTGTGAACGTCTCGTCTGGAGTGTTGTTCACGGTTGAGATGAGCTGTGTGGAGACTAATCGGGCACTAGGAAGTTCGTCTTTATTTTTCCAGCCAACTGGTGTGTTGAAACCATTCTCATACACAGGCCTCAGCAGTCTACGGAATGCAGTCAATGATGCTCCCCACATGGGATTGTCCAAGTTGTTACAGGTGCCATCAATTGTCCTATATTTTTTGTGATAACACAAGTTCTCTGTGCAGTTCACCATGCGTCTGTGTTGAGTGCATCCGGAGAGGTTAGCAATCATCTCGACGTACGAGGGTGATACTAGATCATAATAATTGTATGAGATTTCACTGATGTTCAACATTTTCCCCTTTTCGACATTCTCGTGTATCAACTGGATTGTCGTTTCAAACACCTGGAATAAAAACCAGCTGATAACAACGAAATTATTAAGAAACCAGTTTCACAAGAACAGTGTAACATAATTCAGCATAAAAACAAGTTTGACTAGCATGATCCGACTAGGACATCAAATTTACCTCAGCTGCACGAGCAATCTCTATCGCTTGTTTGTTCGGAAAGCGGAATAATGCAAGGAGATCACTAGGAGATTTGGGTGTTGTTTGTTCAAAGAGACGTTGTATGGTTGTTTGTATAGCTCTGTTGATTGCTTCTTTTGCCTTCAAAATAGATGAGTTCACAAACTTGTCTCCAGGTCCTTTCGTTGTAGCTGAAATACACGAAACAATATTCTCTATACTGACTTGATAAGGGGGATTCATAACTACTAATTTGTGCGTGAGAGTGATCAGCAGTCATCCTGGAAAGTTGAGCAAATGCAGAAAACGTACCTTTCACGACGACTCTAACAGTCTTGACATCAGAGCCAACGTCATTTCTCGCTACGCATTGATAATTCCCCTCATCATTCTTACCAATCTCTCTGATTCTCAGTTCGCCTGGTGACTGAAGAACGAGCCTGTTGCCATTGGTCACGCGGATACCATCTTTTACCCATGTGATAACTGGTCTCGGGTCACCTTGCACGGTACATTTGAGGGAAGCAAGATCTCCGACATTGACGACCAGATCTTGAGAGATTGACACTATCTCTGGTCTCGCTGGAAAATAAATAGTGTACATTTCATTCTTACAGTGAAGTTTGAAACAAAGAAAAACAAGTTGTAGAGATCTCAATGAAAGTAAAACGTTTCCTAGAAATCTGCCAACTCGTTGATAGATACGCGGAAAAAAACTCTCCCACGGGAATGATTCATAATGGTTCGACTTATCAAATGCTAATTAATACGTACCGAAAGTGGGGAGTTTAAAATGGCAGAAATAAAAGGATTCGGAAGAAGATAGAAAAGCAAATACGGGAACCTTTTATAGTGAATTCAATTACAGAACTAGAGGCCTCAGGGACAGTGAAGCGTCCTAATTTGCATAATCCCATTGAAAAAGTCCTAATTTGCACAATAGCGCGGAAAAACGTCCTAATTTGTATAACAGCATGGGAAAACGTCCTAATTTGCATAATAGCACGGAAAAACGCTTTTATGACGTCAAAAAAGTCCTAATTTGTATAATAGTGCGGAAAAACGTTTTTATGACGTCATAAAAACGTCCTAATTTGCATAATAGCACGGAAAAACGCTTTTATGACGTCAAAAAACGTCCTA
>JAODVM010072660.1:0-17293 GCA_025400095.1 Phenganax marumi | reverse complement strand
TTCAAGTACCGTCAAGCTGTGACACGATTACGTGTTTCAGCACATAGATTACCAGTGGAAACTGGACGTTATAAAAATATTGTTTATTCTGAAAGAAAGTGTATGCACTGTGAAAAGGATGAGATTGGAAATGAACTACATTATCTACTCTCATGTAGTAACACAGGATTTACACTTCTACAACAAAACTTTTTCAATAACTTATACAAAATCAACCAAGCTTTGATTCACAGAGTTTATTTAAGTAAGTTTGAAAGATAGCAATATTTTACAGTTATCTGGAAGATATTGCTATGATATATTCAGATTGTGTGATATCCTGTAGATATGTAGAGAGCACTATTAATAAGATTACTATTAATATGTTATATATTATATGTTAATTTATGTACATTATATACAAAGAGGATATAGTTATTTTGTTATAAGTCGTACTATATGTGTTGATTTGTATTCTAAGTAACAATACTTGTATTTTGTTTCGATAAAGTTATTTATTCATTTTTTCATTATGTCATTTCTTACCATAATGAAATGAAAACTACCATTAGAAACTGACAGTTCTGTATTGTTCTAGGCTTAGAAATAAAGCAGCAATATTCTACATTAGTGCCATTAACAAGGTAGTAGATTACCCTCTTTTAGGCACCTAGGGTCAGTTTTTCAAAGCGCATTAGCGTTAATCGTGGATTGATGACAGACTGTATTAATAGTTGCTGCATTACTGTATGCGAATTTGGTCTAAAACTTAACAATTTAGGAACTCAATTGCCTGAACAAAATTTTGAGAAATATATTTCCAATTTTGTAAACAAGCAGTTGAAAAGTTTGCCTCAAGATATTTGTTAATGAACCCACAACACCTGAACACCAGCTGTTGTGTGAGTCTGTGAGATGTCGAAAACTGTTCGAACATAAAACGGCTAAAACAACATACTAAACTCACCTCGGGTATTAAATTCGTATGTGACAACCTATAAATCCTATAAAATATCTTCCACGCATTTGTTGTCCAGTTTCTGAAGCAGTAAATGCCTTCAAACATAAAATATAAAACAAATCTAATCCACCATTTTCAAAGTCGGAATTTGTTACATCCCGGGCGAAGAGGGAGGGTGAGCATGCGATTATGTTAGGTCAGCAGAACAACTATACCACTACTTCATGTAGAATGTTAGTATTGATATGTTACCTATACATAGGTATCCCCGTACTTCCCTAGACGTCCCATTGTTTTTACGCGCACTATTTTTAAATATTCTCGATCGATTCGCGCAATTTTTACAACATGGCGGGAGATAAATGCCTTAAAGATATCGAGATTGCATTCATAAAAGATAATTTTGAAGATGTAAGAATTGAAAATGAGTATTGTTGGGGACACTTCAATGGACAGAAAGAGGAATTAGAAGCTGTAGTAGAAAAATTTTTGTCTCTCAACTCCACGAGCTTTGTCAAGGCCGAACACCACGATAAAGATAAACAAAGTAAAAGATTTTCGGATTCAGGTACAGCTCAAATTTTGTTATATTATGAACATCTCGACGGTTCGTAAAAACGTCATGATGTTTTACAGTTCAGCTGGACGTACTCCATGGTCATACTCTAGCCCATCATATTGTAGTAGTCGTGGCACGTGACCAGAGTCCATTCCTTTTATATGCGATTGGCGCCCAGTCTCCGCCAGTAACGAGATAGGGACGAGGATTCCCAACTAAAATCGTGCTGAAGAATATTGACAAATGCTTCTGTAAAACTCTTACTTGCATGATTCATGTAGTACAACAAACAAGATGTCAATATGCAGAAGCTATGACACATTATTATATTCATTTTTACTTCACTCATCGCCTTTGATATCATAATTTTTATTACTAACGAAATTACAGAGTTGGCATTTAACGGGGAAAAGCATCACCTACTTTGGGACTGCTATGTTTAATAACCAAATGTCTTTTACTTTATAACAAATAATATACATATAAAATTTATATATAGCTCATGTGGTGTTTGAAGACAAGAGAGGCAATGTCCCAATTTCATTCTTCGGCAAGCCATTCATGCTAAGAAGCAGCGAGACACGTCACTGTCTTCACGGATCGACCAAGGTAACAGCTGCTTTAAAAACGACGCTAGAATCCAAGGCGCGTTTATCGTAGACAGATTAAGACAATTCTACATTACTCCTAGTAGCCTTAGTGCCACAGACAACGTTGCATAACATGTCATTGGCTAACTCCTCTTCAACAATTTCGAAGTCCGTATTGAAACATGCAATCACTTTCTTGTTGCAGGATGGAAGAGGAGGTTACAAACCCAAGAAAACAGGGCCACATGATTATGTATCAAAGCAGCGTGTTTTGCTGCAAAACAGTCGAAAGCTTGATTGCCCTGCTGCCGTTCAAATACGTTGTGTAGAGGTCTTTGATGATTTTTACCTAGATAAGGCTCAATGCAAAACAGAAAACAGCATAAAAGTGGCCAAGCGTCAAATTCTTAAAACATTGCAGGAACAGCTGACAAAAGAACCTCAGAATAACCTTCGCAAAACAACGCGTTTCTATGTTAAGGTTCCACTGAGTTCCCTTCACAGCAACCATCCTGTGGGTTCATCCTCAACAATTGGACAATACGTTGATCCCCGTGTTGTTTCCAAGATTTATAGTTTGGTTGAACAAAACATAACAACTATTTTGGAAGTGAAACGATGGCTTGACAAGTACGTCGAAAACGAACTATTCAATGGAGTCCCAGATTGTCAACGACCCAAGAAGACCAACCGAAGGTAGCTACTAGCCATGTCGTCAAGACCTACGCAACCATATCACAAGAGCAATCTCCGCTTTCAAATACTCCAACGATGACCAGGAAGCATTGGCTCATAAAATACACGAATGGCAGGCAAAAGATCCGACATCGCAGTTTTTCTACCGTACAAGAGACGATGTTTCCATAAAAAATGAGAACGAAGGTCGGTGCAAAGAGGAAAATTTTCTTTTTATCCACCAAGAATCATGGCAGCAGCGTTTACTGGAAAGGTACGGAAAAGAACTGGTCTTGATGGATGCTACTTACAAGACAACTAAGTATGCGATGCCACTTTTCTTCGTCTGCGTTCACACGAACATTGGCTACAAAGTTGTCGCTGAATTCATGTGCCAGAATGAAGAAAAAGAGTCAATAAGTGAGGCCCTTGCTATAATCAAATCATGGAATCCAAGTTGGAACCCAAAGTACTTCATGGTTGACTATTCAAATGCCGAGATCGGAGCCATCGAACAGCAGTTTCCTCACACAACTGTATACGTATGTGATTTCCACAGAATACAGGCAATGCAACGATGGGCAAAAGCAAGAAAAAACGACCTGACGGTAGGTGAACAGGAATGTTTTTTGAAACACATGCAAGCATTATCATACGCAAGTACTGAGAACAAGTTTCGCGAAGCCGTCGAGATCCTGCAAAGATCATTGCTATACAAAAACCCAAAAGTTAAGGATTACGTGGAGAAAACTTGGCTATCATGCTCTTCTCGTTGGGCTCATGCGTTCCGGCACCAACAAGCAGTGAACGTCGTCAACACCAATAATGGCACGGAGGCAATGAACAAATTGTTCAAATACAATTATTTGCCTAGATCGGTGGATAAATCTGTTTATGGCATTGCTACCACGCTCGTTGAATGTTTTATTCCCGATTCACTTCAACATTACAAGCAAAGCAACCTAATGTTCAGTACCGCGTACCGTAGGTACAACGAAAATGTTCCCAAATTCTTGCATAATAGACCACCGCAATTCGTGAAGCACTGTCTGAAAAGTCGCTTTGCTGCAGCTGAATACCAGTCTTCCAATGTAGTGGCAGTGAATTTCCAGAAAGGGACGTTTAATGTCAACAGCCAGTCCAACAAGGGTAGCAAGCACTTGGTCGACCTTGCAACGCCTACATGTTCCTGCCAGGCATGGCAGAAAACACAATATCCGTGCAAGCATTTCTTTGCAGTTTTCTCAGCGTACAAAGAATGGAATTTTGATTCCCTACCAGATAGTTACAGGAACAGTGTTTTCATTACGCTTGATACAGATCATCTTAACATTCGGGATAGCAAATTGAAACCAAATACTTTTGAAGCTAGTCTTGCTACGACAGACGAACGTGCAGAAGACATTGAGGACTCGCAAACCAAGGAGAAAATCACTAACGCTACCAGCAAACAATGTGAATTGGAAACCAAATCAGAATCCTTGTCTTGTGACAGTTCATCTCGAAATCGTACGCATAAGTTGGGTCCAGATGTTTCGCCCAGCCAAACAATCCCAAAGCTTAGGAAGATTCTGCACGAGAAGCTTGACGCCTTGAGAAACATTTCATACATCGCAGATACGGAAATTGCTCTCAAGAATGCCATAGAAGGGATAGACAAACTTCAGCGAGAATTAATTCACAGTTGTCCACAGCAAAATGGTATTCCGCTCAGATCCAGTCCAGCTAAAAAAATTAAAAGTTACCAAAAACGAATACCATAAAGTTTTTGATAAAAAGCTACCAAAGCGTAAAAAATGGAAGACAAAAGTTGCAGACGTGAGTTTGTTGATTGAAGATGATGAGACGGACTTTAAAACAACAAAAAAAAAAGGAAACTATCTAGTAAGACTAACATGGTAAGTATTTGCAAATTCCAACAATAGAAATTGCATTACAGCTGCCTATACGTAGTGTGTCTATTTGTCACATAGGGAACGGAAGAAACATTATTTGACATAACGTTAGATTGTTGCGATGAAAAAGAAGAAAGTTTCGATAACGCTCGTGCATTTCTCATCAAAAGTCCGAGTAATGTGGCACATGTCAGTAGACGCGATGAAGATCCTCAACGGTAACCCTAGTTTCATTTTAATATCCTTTGGCATACGTACACTGTATGCCTCGACTATGGTGTATAATTCTTACGTAGGCAGCACCATGTATTCTTTTAATCACTAAACGAGAATTCGATTTTAGTGTAAGTTCGTTCCGCTTTATGTCATGCACTTTACGTAATCTGCAGAAAACATGACCCTGCTTCACGACTTATCGAGGCCCACAAAGTTGGAATTCGACGCAATGATGTCATGCTAGAGGTTGGACCAACTAAACTAACAGCAGGCGACTTATGGACTCTGATTCCCCCAGATGTGGCACGCAGGCACAACGAGACCAAATCTTTCGAAAACTTTCGTCCTGGTTGGCTTGTTGACAAGGTGATTATCAGGCTATTTTGTCTTTTCATTCATTAGCCCAGTAACACGCATAGTATTATTCAGTACATTACTTTCATTCCAGGTAATTGAAGCGGCTCTGTGGAAGCTAAGTTTGCAGTACAACGTTTTTTCAGCAGACGCTACTTTAGCTCAAATAGCAAGACGTGGGTCCAGTACCCGTCTACTTTGGTCTGGTTTAAGTTTTACAACGGTGTCAAAGATATTCATTCCCATAAACGAGCATGGAATTCACTGGACATTGCTAGTAAGAATGTGTTTAATCAGCTTTCTTTTCTTAATTATATTTCAAACGAGGAAATGTAATGACAAATATGAAATCATGAAAATTTATTGTTGTAATGTACTGTAAAAGTAACACATGCAAATACTCTCTTTATAAAGGTGCTAGATAAACAACAGAAGGCCAGGTTTTTCATTGATCCAATGAAGGGGCAGAAACGTACATGTATAAATTACAACTATGATCCAGACCTTATGAAACTTTTTGATCAGATAAGGTCAGTTTAAATTTGATACCCTTTACAGAAAGCAATTATATAAACATTGTTCTCAACCTCTCTAAACCACAGCAGAACTTTTAATTTTATGCCAGTGTGACTATTGATACTTTAAACAACCAATGAGTGAATCCAAGCACTAGTGTACTGTGTTGTTTTACTGAGACTGATATATAGTCCTCAATCCCTGATTCATCATTACATAACTAGATTATATTTATTATTCATAAATTCAGTGAAATAACAGACAGGAAGACGGGTTGGCATTCACAATACTGGCCTTGTATTGAACCAAAGCATTTCACACAGAATGACAGCTACAATTGTGGTGTCCTTATTTGTCTGGTAAGTTTTGTGGTATTTAGTATAATTCTAAACAGACTTTGTTTGCTTTAATAACTCAATGTAGAATTATATCTATCATTCCTTCAAAGTTTGCTCGGTGTATTTGCGACGGTTCAGATCTGACGGCTTGCTTCAATATGGTTGAAGAAAGAGAAAGACTGACATCTATTGTATTTGGCTCTTGCTATGATGATATTCACAAGTGAGTCAACTAAAAAATAGCTCCAGAGAGTCCAGACTAATCGAAAAAAAAGAGTACTCAATGCCAATTACCAGTCAATGGATTTGAACACCAAAAAATGAAACTCGTAGTTTACATAATTAAAATGGTGTGTTTGCAGGAGAAATACATATATTTGTAAGATATTTGAAGATGATGGTGGTGAGGATTGGCTTGAATGTGATAATTGCCAACAATACTTCCATGCTAGTTGCCTAAATGTTAACTTTGAAGAAGCCGTATCAAGCTACTTGGTTTGCCCATGATTCCCTATTCTCCGGAAACTTTTTTGCACCGCCACAAGGACTTGTCCTAACACTTTATGCATATCATCTTGTAAATATGTTATGCTAAATAGTCAGAGCCAGTGGGCAGTGGTCACTTGTATAAAAACATGAGTTAAATAAAGCACTCCTTATAAATATGCGTACACATCATTCTTGGGCGAAGTGTCCGTTATTTCACACCTTTGGTCTTTTACAATGTTTTATGCTTTTCAAAACTTTATTGCTTTACTCCCACTTAGCTGCAAACATCTTCATCGAGCGGACACTGACGAATTGAAGAGTGATCATTTGTGCTTGCATCCAAAGTTCCAACTTCCAAGCATCTGATGTGACCAATGCATGTGATAACGACAAGATAAAGTAATGCGCTCACCATTCATTGACTTCTACTGACCAAACATAATCGCATCGTATCGGGTGCGTATCGGGTGGATATATTGCCAGATGATTTTGCTAATTTTTAAAGTGCAAGAGTTATAACTTTTGCTAGTTTGAATGAGTGCAATCATTGTTTTTGTAGCCATGTGCGTGGGAAACCAGGGAGTTTTTAAGAAAGCAACTACATTGGTAAAGAAGTATTTTATTCTGTTGAATATATACAATGCCCTGTGTCACAGAAACATTATGGATGCATTTATCTGAAGAATGGTACGTTATAAGATCTTTTTGAGCTTTCAACGATAGATTGTACAGTGTTGTAAACATACAAATTTGTACAGTTGAACCTCCATTAAGCGGTCACCTTTTTAAGCAGCACTTACAAAGTCCGTGAGACTGACTGCTCAATGCATTCGACGGTATAACTGAAACAACTGTATAGCCTAGCTCAAACCAATTGCTTAGGTGTTGCAGTTACTTAATTCAGCCTTCATTGTGGATTTCAGACTACTTTTCAGTGTGAAGTTCGTTTTGAGCTTGCCAATTACATCTCTACATTTGGTAGTTGGCCGTAAAGTTTGCAACAAACTTTGCAAGTTCGTTTGCGAAGCTCAAAGTTGGAAGTAACTGTAGAAAAACAAATGTTCGTAAATCATGTTGAAAACCTTCACTAGGGCATTTTCTTCAATGAATTAGTGTTGACCTGTGTAATGGGGAAAGTTTGATCATAAAATCGCTCGATTCATTTTCTGCTGGCTTCATATATCAGGGTTCGAAATAACGCTGTGAAAATATGTTAAATTTTGTAGGTTGTTTTTTGTAGGAGAAAATTATTGCCGGCTGTTTTCATAATATAGGGCAAACAATAGTTATATAAACCAACACAACATTTGAACATTTGCAAGAACAGTTACACAACAACACATTTTATTCGGTGCAGGAACAAACATTAACAAGTTCTGTGTTAAAGTAATATTTAGATATATTACTGTTAATTGCATTCTCGTGGCTTTGTAATCAAATCATGGGTAAATAGACATTTTCGCAGATTCCCTATGCTTTGAAATCAAAACTTGCCGGCAAGGTCCTGAAACTGCAGGCTATCGCCGGCGGCTATTTTGAACTCTGTATATTTTACGAAATTGCGATTCCTGCTAGCATATACATGCTGAGTAGCAATGTGATGGGTGTAGGCAAACAAATGATCGTAAATCATGTTGAAAACAGTCATTGGGGCATTTTCTTGCCTGAATTAGTGTTGGCCTGTGCAATAGGGAAAGTTTGGCCATAAAATTGCTCCGTTCAACTTCTACTAGCTTCATATTTCTGAAATTGCAATGCATGGAAGTAGATGCTCAGTACTAAAGTGATTAACTTGATAGTGAATTTGTGAATTTCGTTGTGACGTTCACGCCCAACTTCAGAATTTGGAAATCTGTTTGGCAATCTTGCAATCAACTTTGCAAGAAGCTTTGCTACTGCTCATTGAACAGTTATCTGAAATCCACAATAATCAACTCATTTAAAAGTATAATTGAAAACTTCACCCATCAGATAAATCTAGCCCTAGTGCAGACATTACTTCACATTGTGAGTCAGAAACTTTCTGTTTCGTTTTCAAAATTTATTTCTCTCTCCCACCCCTGTGACTGACCAGTATTTTTAGGCCAACATCTAATTTATTTAATTACTGCATAATTAACTCTGGCGGGTTTCTTCATAAAAAATCGCCTTGGAATAGAAAAAGCAGGGTACAATAAAATGCATTGTCACACAATGAGATAACTATTGGGCATTTTCTACAAGAATATTGAAGGTAAGATTATTATAGTAAATTGCATGGCAAAACAACAATATGAGAATTAGTTTGAGCGTACACCAGATATATTGAATAATATTAATAATAAATAATAAATATAATAATAAATACGTGGTAAATTACAATATAATAATCTATAATGTAAACTATATATTTAAAATATAATATGCAGTAATAAATATATATGATGTACCCTCAAACTAATACTTATATTATATAATATTGGAGGTGTTGTCAACGCAAGACTTGACTGTCTTCATTTCATTTTTCAGGAGATCAGATGACAAATGTTGCTGAACTGAGTGTTATGGAAAGTTTATTGGGAGTGAAGAGAATACGGATTAAATCTAGTGAGTAAGTGCGACTAGTGAACCGGAAATAGCTCTTGTCCTCAGTGGCACAATTGCCAAGCACAAGACAAACAAAAGAATAACAAATTAAGGTGCACTGGAGTTCATTGTCGCTAAGTGAGTTAACAGGAGACATTGTCAGATAGTTTTGTTAACCATTAAGATGCACAAGTCTCTTCTTGACAATTAAAAATCATCTGGTGTTAGACAGAGTTAAATAACAAAGTAGAGGGCACTGGAGTGCATTGTCACTCAATGAGTTAACAAGAGACATTGTCAGATAGTTTTGATAACCATTAAGATGCCAGAGTCTCTTCTTCACGAGTAAAATCATCTAGTGTTAGACAGAGTAAAATAGCAAAGTTATAGGTGCAATGGAGTGCGTTGTCACTCAATGAGTTAACAAGAGACATTGTCAGATAGTTTTGTTAACCATTAAGATGCAAGAGTCTATTTTTGACAAGTAAAGTCATCAGGTGTTACCCAGAGGAGAATAACAAAGTACGCTGCACTGGAGTGTATTGTCACTCAATGAGTTAACAGGAGACATTGTCAGATAGTTTTGTTAACCATTAAGATGCAAGAGTCTCTTCTTGACAAGTGAAATCATCTAGTGTTAGACAGAGTAAAATAACAAAGTTTGGTGCACTGGAGTGCATTGTCAGTCAATGAGCTAACAGGAGACATTGTCAGATAGTTTTGTTAACCATTAAGATGCAGAGTCTCTTCTTGACAAGTAAAATCATCTGGTGATAGATAGAGTTAAATAACAAAGTTAGGTGCACTGGAGTGCATTGTCACTCAATGAGTTAACAAGAGGCATTGTCATGCAGATAGCTTCTGTCATTCTTATACTGTCGAACTTGACAGACCACAAAAATTATGTAATTTGCCTTTGCAATAAAGGCTAATTTACACGTTGTCTCTAATAGTATACGTAGTAAAAAAATTAAATAAAAAAAGAACCAGACACACTCTTTTCAAAGTCTCATCTACTGTAATCGTTTACTAAATCAAACTATGTGAAACATCAAGATGTACAACGTACATAGCAACGTGCTAATAACGGCACACGATGGTTTTATAGCCTGTCATGTCAAGTTTGTCTTTCTTCTTGTATATTCAGAATTACAGCATACGTTTAACTGAATACCTAAACTCATTTAAGATCGGGTGTTATTTCCACTGGGTCCTTTCAAAAAAGGATTTTTTTTTCTGTAAAAGGGTAGCTAAAACAACCACTGCAGTGCAAGTTTATGCAAAAGAGGAAAATTATGACCAGGAGTTAGGAAGTCTTCTGTTTTTAAGGATTTGTGAAGCAAAATCCTTTATGTCGTCGTCTGTGTAAGCGAGTAAGTGAGTAAGTGAGTAAGTGAGTAAGTGAGTAAGTAAGTGAGTAAGTGAGTAAGTAAGTAACAATAGAATGGCGATTAGTTCCGAAGACTCACATTCTTGTAAGCGTTCGGGAAGTCATATACGCCATTAATACTTCGCGATCTATCAGCCATGAAATGCTCTTATTTTCATTAAATAAGCTTGCAGCTAAGCATTTTAGCTTTTGTTCTCAACTAGAAATCAGTAACACTGTTCGCTTTTAGATATGTCACTGACAATCTTTTTTAAAGCGAAATATTATCAATTTTGTTTGACAAGGAGCGAGCTATACAACGAAAATTGAACTATGGTGCTTCCACTACATTTCTTGCTTTTTGATTTCTTGAAGTATCAAAGAGTTTAAGGTCAAATTAGTAAATGGGTTCTCAGTGGCTTTTCGTTCGTTTTACGTTTTATGACTTTGCAAAAACATGGTTTCTTAAAATTTCTGTCTTAAATCGTATATCATTACGCACTGTCTCAGTGCCTATTTTTCTTTAAAGCACGAACAAAATCGCTTTGGCGAGTGTGTCAAACAGTGACTGCTAAAATGTTATCTATACAGCAAATACTTGCTATTTTATCAAATGATTGCATGTTTACAACCTGCTTTATAAAAATAAAAATTGGGCTTATAAGGAGCTATGTTTCGAAATTTACAGCATACGGAGTAAAATACTACTATAAGTGACATGTGGTGCTTACAGCCATTTATAGGTATTGGAAATGAGGAAGGGGAAGATATACTGTATAATGCTAATTATTAATCTCGTGTCAAACCATGATAAGACCAGATGATTTATTACTCCGCCTACCCCGCAGGGGTGCGGAGTCTTAAAATGGGCTCGGGTCTGTAGTCGTCGTTTTTTTTTTTCGCTGTAAGAAATTGGCACATCAACAGTTCGCCCAAATAGGTCTCATGTAGAATTGACGAGGTTGTACGATCGCATGACGCACAAATCACTGATTCGTCTTGTCTGCGGCACTCGCCAACCGTTGTAACAGACAAGTTTGTTTGCTTTTCCGCGATAGTCTGCAACAATCAGCCATAGTCGCCGATGCATTACGAAAAGCGGTTTTCGCGTGTTTTATACTAGTTTCGTGCTGCTTTCAATACTCGGCGTTAGTTGTAATGGTAACATTGCAGAATATCGCAGTCTGTCTGCAATTTGGCTGCGAGTAATGAATACCAGCCTTCAGCAGTGGAACACGGAATACACTTTGGAGTATACTGTGTTGTTGGAATTTCATTGGCATTTGCACTGATTTCTATTCTGTTTACTGTTACGCAAGCTAAGCAGTGCATATATCTCACGTTGGGTAGATAAGATAAACTGCATTCGAGATTGTCAGTCGTATCTATTATTTCACGCAATTGGCTGTGTACATTTTACCGAATATACATGAAGTGGGGTAGCTTATTTACAACCGCAAGGAAAGTGCTGCCGATATGTCCAGCCAGGCATTATCGTAACATCTTTATTCCGCTTAACAAAGTCGCATTTTTTTCCACGGTACATAATGATTTATCGTGCGATTATTTTAGTACGTTGGTGTAGTATTAATGAACTGTCAAAAATGTCTGAAGATGAGTGTTGTAATTCTTCGCATTGAATTATGATATCAGATATTGTTATAGTAAAATTCGCGACTTTGACTTTATACTGCGTAGTTCTAATGAGACAGTTTCCTTCGGAGAATGGGGAAATACAAGCGTTGTTTAGCCTACGACGTAGGCTACTGAACCGGTGAACCTATGGATTCAGTGGTCTATGGCGTAGGCTAGCGTTTTTATGCTTCGCACTGAATTGTGATATCGGATATCATAATAATGAGAATCCAGGATTTAAATATTGCATAATTCTCGTGAGACGGTTCTTGTATTTGCGTACACGTAGCGTGAACATTCCGTTCGAGAATGGGGAAATTCAAGCACATTTGTAAAATGTCCATCAATGTATTAGTCGTGCGAATTGGCAAAACTCTGTAGCAGGGTTTAGAGTGATGGATACATGTATTTATATCATCGCCCAGGGAAAGATTGGTATTTGTATCAAGTTGATCTGACAAATTGATAAAATACAAGAAGACGCAAGTCATTCCCCCTCAGCGGTTCGCCGCAGCCTTAAAAATCTGTATCAAAACCACTCGCAACACTAGGCGGAGTGAACGCCTGAGCAGGCGTCTTGTTAACCTGAAAAACAAATAAACTTGAGCAAACACTGCGGTTTTGCTGCAATACTGAATTTATCTGAGTCCTTTAAAGTCTTAACAAGGTTTCACTTTTCTCTGAAGCCGTGGAAAGTCATTGGCTCATTGCTTGGCATCGTGTTGACGCTGTTGAGATTGCTTCTGGGATTCCAAATTTTTCATTTTTGCATTTGCGAAGCTGATATATTGTTATCACAAGCGTAGCGTACCGTACCGTGAGTGACATCTAGCCATTTAGCGACGAACTTATATAATTATAAGAGAACCAGCGATTAGGTGCAAGTATTTGTGTTGCATGTGCAACATCGCATGTTGTACTTTTGTTTAAATTTGTGCTGTATCACAGAATGATAGATTTTGCGATTTTTTGGCTTTTACGCGTTGCTGATTGGGCCAATTTTTCTATCACAAATGAAGAATTACTCAAGGCGACTTTTGAGCGAAAAACTCTCGTTCTTTTAGCTCTATTGACATTGTAAAATCGTATTTACATGTTCGCATGAACGGGTTGAGGCTATCATATGTTGAGATATCATATGGATGTTTGATAGACCCTTAAATTTGTTGATGAAAAGTTAGATCATTTCAATTTAGATGAGTGGTGACAATAAGAAATGATTCGAAACGCCGAGAAATTGCCTCCTTTATCCAGTGACTTCATCTGTCACGAGGTCCTACTCGTATTATTTCATACCACAACTTCATTACACGATGTACAATGGCTTGTCCAGACTACATCGAAAATCTTATCACTACGTGCAAAAAGTAAGAATCTTCGCATGTATCAATCAGTTTTACGACTATTTTCATTTCCATACAATTATCTTGTTAGGTCACTACGTGTATATTTTCAGCTGATTTATCAAGTGATCATATTCTTCTTATACTTGAAACAATCTTCTTTGCCGAAGCTCAAACTACTCGTGCGAACATGTAAATCCGATTTTTCAATGTTATAATTTATAAAGCAGAAAGAACTGGAGTTTTCGCGTAAAAGTCTCATCGCGTGGTTCTTCATTTGTGGTAGAAGAATTGGCAACGTCTAAAAGCCAAAACAACGCAATCAAAGCTATCCAAAAGTGGGGCCTCAACACGCAATCACAGTATATAGGAATATACAGCAGGCTCACTCTCATAACGGAAACTTTAATGTTTTTGAAGCCAAAGTGCTAACCAGAAATAGCTCGCCCGATTTGCTGGCAGCAAGTAAAAGCAAGGAACCTTAGTAGAAAATAGTATTGGGATTTATACATTTCCTTGATCAAATTGGCTATTTTTCATCAACCGTCGCGTGACGTTGCTTCTGGGAGTAAAGGTTAGTGAATACGTGTATTATGTTTAAACTCGATAGAACGAATAAATTTTAGTGCGGAAAAAGCGACATCTCGAGAGACATTTTCAAAGTCTACGGCACTGTTTACAAACGGACAACTTTAACAATGTATTTTCTGTCATTTCGTTTGCATGAAGCGATATTTGATGGGAAAATTTCAGAGAACAGAAAATTCGAATCCTCAAGAATTATTTTTGTAGTTTTCAGATGCCCTGACGGGGAAAGTTTTGGAAAACTGTCAGTTGTCTGGCATTTCAATCTTATTGTTTTTAACTGATTAATTTACTGAGATTTAATTTGAAATGTCCATGAAATTCTACTGTTTAGGAGATTATTAAAGGTACTTTTTTCCCAATCTTGCAACTTTACAGTATCAGAAGATTATTAAAGGCATTTGGTTTCCAATCTTGTAACAATCTGGTTGCCAATCTTTGTGTCTTCCATCATAATTATACACTACAGGAATTTTGACAATATTGTATCTGGTCCATTGATCTCTGTGTCTCAGTACTTTCCATGGAATAGCCATATTCGTACGATGAAGGATTTGGTGCAGTCACTTTTACAAGGATTCATCACTAAGTTCCCGATAGCCCAACAATTGGCCAGTGTCAGAATCTGACAAAACTTACTCAGCTTCATATGAATACCAAATCTTGCATGGCATCACCATTTCATTCACTTTTGTCAGTGCTGATTGTATACTCCTTGCTCTTTATAATGGCACGACTTGTTAATGCTCTCAGTTGAAAATATTTCTCCAATAATTATGATAAGATAGATTTAATTTGATTTATATTAATTGGTTTGGTATATGAAAGTGATAAAGTTACAAAATTACAATGAAAAAATAAGGGGATTCGTAGGCACAAAGAAAGTTCATGTGCAAGAATCTAACCTATTTAAATTAACTATACAAAGTATACTTATGGTGGAATTATATATCTGTGCAGTTTAAGTTACCAAATAGCTCTAAAACATCAAAACAATTTTTCCTCTCTGGATATTTTATTGATACAATATATGAAAGAGGCCTTCCGAGCTATACAGTCTGCAAGAGGTATTTCTTTCATGCAGATTAGGAACAAATTTCATTCTTACAAGTAGATAACTGATTACAAGTGAGACAAAAGTACTCTAAATCAATGTAGATTAAAAGAAATTAAGCCATTTGTATGTCCGTTGGTCAATGAAAAATATTCCCACTAACCTTAAAGTAAATCTAAATTTACATATTAAGGCTTACAATAAAGAGTTCTTAAGTTTACAAAGCAAGACTTGCTAGTGCATAAGAATATCAACAATTCATCATCAAAATTTTCGCTAAAAATAGCATATTCATTATTGCACCTCGACAATATCTTATGCGTACATCCTTTCTGCAATTATCTGTTAGAAAATGGATATTCCAAGCGGTGGTTCTTCTTAAATAGGCAAAGGAGAAGAAAAAACTTGTTGTGCGTAATACTATTTATGACAAATTTGGCATCTTTTACTTGCTGCGAGCTCACGCATGCGCAGTTAAAAATTTGCTTCATAAAAATGCCGGAGTGAACCTACTGTGCATTCCTATATTGTGATGCAATACTTACTGCACATCTACTTCTGGCATACATTTGACAACAGATGCGCTATTCAGTCTATGTATCGATCAGTGGCTCGTGTTATAGTGTTTGCCATTTTAGCTGTTACAGTAGCTCGAATTTGAGTTTGAAATTTATATGCATCCATGTTGCCTAGCCAAATTATTGAGCTTGCTCCTCTACATTACTAGAAGTATGCATATTTCTTATTGATGGACTGCAGGAAAATTGTGTGCAAGCAATCATCATTTGCGTTCCACCAGTAGACCAGGGAATTCCAAAACACCCAATCCCTGCTAATCTTTCCGGCTTTGGACTGACTGTCTGCTGCACAAGCGAGCTAGATCGCCATGAGCGGATACATTGCGCTTAGCGCACCTATTTTTTATTCTGCATGGAGCGTTTGTTCAGCAAACGCGTCGTTGTGCTAGTTGCGTGCAAATCTTTAACTCCCTAACCAGTGAACGAGAACAATTCTATTGCTATTCTATCTTTATTTTGCCAAAATAATTGCCATGATTTGCAGTGCTTTTGTAACAATTAGTTACGTATCAGCAACTGCGAATAGCTTATAAGCTTTGGAGACGTTCTCTAGTCGTAAAAACTTATTTAATACAAGCTTTCGATTGTCAGTCTCCATGCAGTCTTTGAGTGGGAAAGTGGTACAAAGTGCTGCTTATTCACGTTATATTTAAAATTAAAAGTAATATCGTTTATACAATTGGTCAGAAAATAATTCCTGCCAACCCTTTATTTGACGACTGGAGAAAAATATGAATTCTTTTGTTGTTTCGTTGTTGTTTTAATGTGCTTGTAGTCGATAATAATGCTGCTGTTTTCTTCAAACTATCACGTTCGTCAATAGTTGTGGTATTTAATTCGAACATCAAAAACATCGCGGGGAAAATTGCCCTTTTAATTAAGAAAATTTGAATCGTAGTCAATGGAAGAAGATCGCCTGGAAGCCATTCTGTTTCTTCTGTTTTGGTTCGTGGCCCTCTCTCTGTTTGTATTTCTGCTGGTACTTTGGGTAGTACTACTGCTTGTAAAAGTGCGTCTCACCTCTGACTCCACTCGATCAGGTCGTGGTGATACAGCTAAATCAATTAAGGTTGTCCTCTGAAGGTCAAAACTTGAAACTCTAAAACTTCGACCTTTATGACCGGAAAGCATCAGGGGGGATTTTATTTGCGTTTTTTGCACGATTAAACTGTCAAATATTTGTCAGGCAGATCAAAACAAGATTGTACAATGCCAAGACCATATAGCCAAGATTTACGGTGGCAGATAATATGGCAAAAAAACGCAAATAAAATTGCCCATGATGCTTTCCGGTCATAAAGGTCGATGTTTTAGAGTTTTAAGTTTTGACCTTCAGAGGACAACCTTAATTGATTTTGCTGTATAGCCTCAGATAATTTGTCTATAGTAATTGCCTTCTAAGATCACTGCCTTCGACATTTTGTTGTTCACGATCACCGTCACGATTCCTGTCCGTCATATCTTAAATTACCTTTTCGCTAGATGTATCGAACAGCAAACAACGCGAAGCTACAGACCAGGGCGCTTATATAGAGGGCGGTGCAACGCGCTATGATAGCGCTGATCGATGTGTGATGCGGAAATGGACTGGC
>JAODVM010072549.1:0-17297 GCA_025400095.1 Phenganax marumi | reverse complement strand
TTGTAAACTCGGCGACACAACCTCCTTTTCTTTCTGTCATTCACACCCTGACTATCAACTCGATGAATAGCATCACGCAACCGTGCTCGCTGAACTTTGATTCTTTTCCCCATAAGAAGTTGTTTTATCATATTCTCTCCGCAGAAGGGAAAGTCCACAATGATTTCACGTACGTTATTATCTAGCATGTCATCGTCTATTTCAGAAAAGTCATAACTGCTAAGCCCATAAACACGCATACGCCGGTAAATTGTTGACTCCGAGACCGATAGCAATGTAGCTATTTTGCTAATAAGAAACCCTTCATCGAGAAAACTTTCTAATATGTCTTTCGGTATTTGGAATTTGGCACTTTGTCCTTCCTGTCTGGTTTTAGCGGGTTTTACAGTGCCATAGTTTGTGCATTCGATTCGCAAGGCCATTATATCACTCGACACATTCAACCCCAATTGGTGAAAATCATACAGAGAAAGCATACAGACGATATCAGGAGTAATTTTTTCCTGTGCAAATCTTGAGTACAACGAGCCAAGTCCTAATTTCTCCAAAATAGTCTTCATGTGCGAATACAAATCCGTTGGGGAAGCCATCTTGGAATATTATGCAAGTCGGTTGTTCAAAGCCAGGTCAGCGTTAACCCTGGGTTAAAATTTAACCAGCTGTTTGGTTTGTGCATTTCTGTAAGTCTGTTTGTTTCAAATCTTTGCAAATAAAGGCACCCTTTTACATAGATTAGCTTTGTGGAAAAATTTTGTCAAGTTAGTAAAGAAGCAGTTAAAAATTTTGCTTCAAACTTTTCGTTAACCCAGAGTTAACGCTAGCCCACCTTTGAACAACCGGTGCAAGAGGATCATCACTTCATCACCATCACTCCTCGTCACGACTGTGTTTCACGCCAAAAAAGAATTTCGCTAATCGCATAAAATGAATTTTGACTGTTACAATGACGTTTCGTCAGGAAAAATCTCAACATTATTTAAAGAAGGTTGGACTGCATTTAATAAAGTCATGACCGCATATAAGGAAGCCTTGTATTACTGAATTAGCACATAACAAGTTTTGAGCATAACGAATTTTCGACATCATATAATGAAGTTTCGACATCATATAATGAATTTAGAGCATCATATAACGAAGTTTCGACATCATGTAATGAAGTTTCAGCGTCATATAATGACGTTTTGACATCATGTAATGATGACAGGACCGCATGGAAGGAAAAGTGATCATATAAGACAGCTATGGCATTCCATATTTATGCTCTTAAAGTTTGTGAAAATATGCAAAACAAACTCTACAAAAAATACATTAGTATCAAATTAGGGTGCTGGACTTTTTAAACTATTAAAGGGTTGGTACCATTTTTTTTTAACTAGGGGCTCGTCTGGAAATAAAAAAGTCCCCTTCAGAAAATGGTTTGGTTGTCTCTGAGAACTCCGAGCCTTACTTCCAAAGAATACCAAGATTGTGATTGTAACTGGGACGGCAACAAAAGCTACCAAAGATCAAAAGCTAGAAAGTCTTGACATTAATGTGGGTCAACTGTATAGAGTAGAGCAGAACCCAAATAGAATGAATTTGATGTACAAGCTTTCCTACTTGGAAAAAGATAGTGGCCTCGATGAGATCTTCGGAAATTAATAACTGAACTTCAAACAAATGAAATGCCAAACTGAGAGAACAATTATTTATTGTCAGACAAGGAAACAGTGTTCTGTATTGTTCTGCATGTTTGAATTAAATCTTGATGCTGACATGTACAATGGCTCATGTTTGCCACAGAATCGGCTTGTAGAGATGTTCCATGCTGGCACACCACAATGTGTTAAAGACCATGTTCAAGAAAATATGAGGGTCATTGGAAGTCAATTGCGTGTTCTAATAGCCACAATTGCTTTTGGCATGGGAGTTAATTGTAAATAAGTCCGACGTGTAATCCATTTTGGCCCATCCAAAAACTTAGAACAGTATGTTCAAGAGTCTGGAAGAGCTGGGAGGGATGGGAAGAGCAGTACATGTACAATTCTCTACAATGGTTTGCTAGCAGCAAGCTGTGAGAATGATATGAAGGAATTGTTGCAGTCAGATACCTGCCGACGGCAAGAGTTAATGAGGAAATTTAACACACATGCTTGTGCTGAAGTAAGTCCTGCTCACAATTGCTGTGATGTATGTGTTGCTAATTGTGATTGTAACAGTATAGACTGTAGGTTGAATTGGTGTTTGGTTACCAAGGAAATAGATATAGATGATAACAATTTATGCACTACAACCAACTGTACTTTGCACACCCAAAGTGTCTGCTAAGAGCATAAGGAAGACCCGGCACAGAAATTGTTGCAATTTCAAAAACATTTGACAAACAGAGTGGATGCATTAAAATATGTTTCATGTCCAAATGCTTTAATGGAATTTAACAAGTTTCATATTAAGCAAGTCTTAGACAACTGCCATTTACTCTTTAGCTTGGACGATGTTCATGATCGGGTTGAAATTTGGCAGAATCAGTATGCGTGTGTTATACTTAAAGTAGTAGCAGAGGTTTTTGATGATATTGAGTGTGAAATTCCAGATGATTTAATTGGAAATATTTCTGTCTTTGATGATTCAATCAATTCTGCATGGAATGAACTTAGGAATGACTCATCACTTAACTACACATTTGGCAGTGTTGATAGTTCCATTCATACAGTTGATGACACTGATATGTCTGAGATTGATTCAAATTACTCTGGTAACAGTAGCTTGTTTCAGAACTTAGTTAACTAGCGTTACTTTACAATAATAAACATTCAAATGTAAGTAAATTATGGTACAATTGTGTTCAATCATAAAAAAAATCATTTGACTTGAGCATGGTAGAACTAGTCAGACAATTTGGTAATGCTATGCAAATATTTTTGCGTTCAAATTCTGCGAAAACAATTCGTTTTCAAAGAAGTAATAACAATTTGAAATTTGCGTAGCATAACCACATTTTCAGGCTGGTTACAACACTGAACTATAATGGAATTAAGTGTTCATGTAAACTAGGTCTGAAATATGTACAGTGTGTGAAATATGACAGAAACACAGTAATGTTTCAAGTAAATGGCTGTGAAATTTCAATCAGAACTATCTAGCTCTTCTGTGTAGAACAAGGTTTTTCTTGTGTTCATTAATCCATCTAAATAGCTTTTGCAAATCTAAGCCATGCAATAAACTTTGCTTCATGTTCTTGAAGTGGTGGTATTTTCTCCCGGGAGTAACATCAAACGCTCTCTCAGTCAGCAGTTCTCTGACAACCTTTAGCAAATCATCTTTTGACAAGGTTGTAATGTGTTTGCCAGACCGTCTGTACACAGAAAGTTCGTTGTCAAACTGCCTCATTAATACACTTGTCACCCCCATGGAATGTGAAATTCTATTGAGAGAAGATTTGGAAGCATTCGGGCCAACATTCTTCACTGCTGCTTTCATAATTTGGTTAAAAAACTCAAGTTGAAGGTCCAGAGGTATGTTGCCACCAAGATCATCTTTGTTCTTCACGGACCGGTTCCATATTTATCTGTGAGCTGCTTGAGGACTTAAACGAGCATTGGCTTGGCACATGAGGTATAAACCCTCAAGCAAGTATTTTGTGGCTGATTGTCCTTCTGTTCTTAAGTAGAGTAGAAAGAACCGCCAGCATCTGATGATACGATCACCATACCCTTCAGATATGGCATCCCAAAAGTTCAAAATGAGCATGCCATACTCGAGTAATGCTGTTTGATACGAAAACATGTCATCTTGATCTTCATCTGATGTGGTATCCACAGTCACTGACTGCTTTACCTCCTCCAATATTGGTGGATCATGTTTTGCCTCATGGTCTTTCATTCTCTTTCCATACTGTGCAAACGTTTTTGAGCAACCTTCGTATCTACACCGGTACCTATTATTGTCATCTAATGACAACTTTTTAGCTTTCTCGCAAAGATCAATGTTATCCATACACTGGAGGATTCTTTCATTTCTTCTTTCATCAATTATAAATTCATCAACAACCTATATGGGATTTACAATGTTAGACATGTTTCCGCACTGCTGTGTGATCACAACTACTGTATTTCTGTGAGTTTCTTTACATTGCTCATTCAGTTCCAAAATAATTCTTCTGAAAGTTGGGGGAAAACGTTATTCCAAAAGTAAGCTACCAAAGACAGTTTAATCCAATTTTGCTTTATAATATTCAATAGTACATGAATTCAATAAGGAAGAAATAATTAGGTTTACCTTTGAAGAGATGAACTTGAGATAATTGAGTTTATCTACTTTCGATGAGCTATCACCAGAAAATGACAAATCCTTGCATGGTTCATCTTCTATTTTAGCCATTTTCAACACCGTCAATCCAGCAGCAATACCTCTAAGGTGAAAAACTGTCGACAAGGATTGGCAGCAGAAGATACTTCACTTTTAACATTCCGTCGGTTTATCAAATTACAGTCAGCATACATTGTGCACTTATCAGAATTTGATGATGGGCTATAAAGGTTCTGAAATGCCAACTGTAAAAAATATACAATACTTGATGTAAACACAATTTAAAAAACTCATTAATAAATTTTGCTACCCAACTTTTTGAAGCCATAATTGAACTATAAAAACATATGTACTGTACCTGTAAGAATCTATTCCCAGAATGCCAATCTGCTATCTCAGGATGGAGGCCGTTGCACTGTTCCTTTTCTGTAAATCCATTTGCCAAAGAGCAATGTGCGTGGACAAATCTTTCCACGGTAAGCTGGTCCCCAATAATCCCCTATTCACCGTACTTTCCATCAGTTCCATCATCATTAAGACCATGCGGCACATACTGATGTAATTCTTTGACGACATTAGTGCAGCCCTCGCAATTTTCAGCGGCAAAAGGCAATTGCCACCGAAAATGCCACTGAAGATAAAATTATGGGCGGCAATTTATTGCCGCCAACGACTTTTGTTGTCACTGTGGTAACTAGCGAGCAATATTTTTGTGAACACTTTTTAGTGCAAAGTTTCATTGAAACTTTGCAGTTTTTGAAAATATACAAATTTTAAAAATATATCTATATATAAATATAGATAGATAGATACATATGATTAGTTCAGTTCTGTGTTCGTTACTGACTCGATGACTGTCGAGGACACAACAATGCTACCAACAATTGTAGAACAACGTCCGTCCGTCGGTTCTAATCGCTATCAAAGATACTTATAAATAATAATACATAATGCTGAGTATCTTGAAAGACGAATTATCATTTAGAGACTAAAAAACAGTGCCGCCGAACTGCCGCCGAGCTTGAAAATATCGACGGCAATATTTTTCCTACAAGAATTTATCAAAATTGCGAGGGCTGTTAGTGATACCATCTGTATCATTTTCATTCTCGTAAATGAGACCCATAAATGTCTACAAATAAGATGATAAAACATGAAGTTAGACTGACAATTATTTATTTTTCATAACATACATGCCTGTGTGAAAGTAATTAAGAGTGGCAAATTTGTCGCTAAATGTATTCTGTGAAAAATAATTATCAAATATCCAGGAATGCTGCAGTTCTTAGTTCCAACAAATTTGTGGGAATTAGATTACTGTAATAAGTGATGTATTGTTTTCTAACTGATGTCATGAAATATCTGTGAGCAATTTGTCCCACTTATGTAGGCAATTTTCTTACAGTATCTGTCTTCCTTGCCATTTCTGAGCTGTATTTAGGTTGGATATGGTTTGTGACAACATCAGCAAGGATTTTCAGACAAGGTATATTCTCCACAAGTATGCGACCAACCAATGTGATAAAATTCAACCTCTGTAGTTGATGGTCACCATCACTTGGTATGAATGTTCCATTTTCAAGCTTCATAATTCCATGACCATTCTTCTCATCACTAAATTCCACAGCTCCGATGCGATTTTCAGTTGACATCACAGAAACCAGGTGAACATCAATGTTCTGATGTTGTTCTGTCATATGGTGTACATTCTGCCGGTAGTCAAAGTTGTCAATCGTTATCTTTCGCCCAGTGTCGCATGTCAGCTGTATATCTGATTCATTCTTTCTAATGAACTCACACTGATTCTCAATAGCTTTTAAAATCTTATCTCGATACCCAGCTCCATATTCATCCTGCTTTTTATAAAGATATGAATGTGACGTCATTATTCGAGGTGTATTCAGCTGTAACAGAGTAGCCTAAAATATTAATATATAAATTAACAAATGCACAGATTACTCATACATACATAGAAATTATATGAGTATTTTAGCCAAAAATTCCTAAACAACAAAATCAAGTAAATAAATAAATGTTCCTACATACCTGCCACCCTGATTGATAATTGAATATTGAGATCAGAAGTTGCAAAGCATTCATATACTTCGACCTGTTTTTTAAGCAAACCACTGCAGCCATACCAATAGCAGGCGACCAGTAATCCTCTCCTAGACGTGCTTTCTTCTTGGATCTACTTCGAGTGTTCACAGAAGAAGCTACTAATACAGAGAATGTCAATGGGGCTCTTTCCTTCAATTCTCTGTTGAGGCCTTCCATTGAAAAGTTCAAAATCTCTTCCTTGTTTGGGCTCCTTAGGCAACTTGGATTTTTCTTCGAACAAAGATTAGCACATTCTCGATCTATTTCTTTTAAAACTAACAGTTGGAGTTGTTTCTTTAGCCTGGGACTCTTCCACGCTGCGCGAGCTATCTGCTTGTACGTTCCTCGCACAAGCATCTTTCCCAGAGATTCCAGATCCTTTGACATGCTTCTTTCATATTTTTTACTTGACCATTCAATTCTCACAGACACAGTGGTAGATTCAGTATCTGTGAGAGGTTTAATAGGCGAAACCGGCCATTGCGGATTGGCACTTGGAAACACATTTGTGTTACTAATTGCTGGCCTCATTTTTGGCTGTTTAGGTGAACTACAAGACGGTTCAGGACTTCGGCAATTCCATCCTTGACAAATGCCTTCTTCGTTGCCACGTTTTACTTTTATACCAACATCATCTGTTTCCAAACTAATCTCACTTGCTCTCTTTCGTGAAGAACTTGACGAACTGAGTGCTTCATGGATATTTGCATAGAATGCATCGATTGATTTGATTTGTTCGAAAAGATTTCTTCGTTTCTTTAGTTTTTTTCACACAGAAAGCGCAGACAAAATCACTCACTCTTCTGACTTGGAAAAGAAAACTTTCAAGTTCAGGGATTACCGTAAAAGCCCCCTTGCCCTCAATGCAATGTTTTTCGGTAATTTTTTCAATAACAAGCAGACATAGTGTACATATGTCCGACATGTTATGATCATCTACATAATTTTCGCTTTGCCATGAGATCTGCATAATTTTCGCTAATCCACGCCCCCTACCATGCCCCTAACCATCCCCTAACCATGACATACGATCTGGCGTTGCATAAATTATAGAACACGTAACGTGTCGCTGCTGCACAGACGCTTCCGAGCGCCCTCATTTTGAAATTTGACTCTCGATCTCTTCCGCTCTCACGTTTGCCGGTCAGCGTTTTAGTCCACCAGCATCTGTGACGCAGGATAAGGAAACAGCACTTTGCTGATTCTTAGGGGTGGAATGGTAACAGCAAGAATGGAATGGTGCATAATACGCAGTATGAGGGTCAGATTTAGGATTACATTTCGGCTGTGTATTTTGAACATGGAATTATTTGTGGGTTCTTTTCCCATGTGTAGCTAGAGATGCAGTATCTGAAGCGAAGCACGATCACAATGAAGATATCAATAATCAGAACTCTGGTCTTGTTGCTAAGCCACAGAAATCCATTAAAGGGGAAGTTCGATCTCAGAACAACTTGGGTTCAAATGAAAGATCATACTACAATTACCTTAATTCCAAAGTCTTACATCTCTATGTTCAACACAAGTCAAGAAATCAAGCGGCAAAAAATGCAAAATCTTGCGTATTTTGTGGCCGCCGTGAATACATTCGAATGAACCCGCAACCACGCAGCAGTTTTGCTCGTGACGTCATTCTGTGGTGGGGCAATTTCGTGTGAGCACTTTATAGTTAAATTTCAAAACAAACTTGCAGCTTTATTCCTACAGTTGACTTATCTAGCTTTTCAAATACTTCTGTTTCAGAAAAATGCCTTATTTTATGGTACCTGATTGTAAGAATTGTTCAAAGCAAACAAAAGGAAGCGATATATCATAGCATCATTTGATAAACGACCAAGAAATGCAAAAGACATGGCTAAGACATGTTCGTCGCAACAATCTGCCAAAGCCCAATTCATGCTATGTTTGCAGTGTGCATTTTACTCCAGATTGTTTTGAGGGCTCATTTAAGGAATCATTAGGCATGAAGATGAGAAAGACCTTAAAGACTGGAAATATTCCAACAATATTTCTGTTTAAAGTCACAAAACCGGTGTGAGAACCGTCTCAGAGGAAAGCACAAGTCAGGGCAGACATTGAGGTATTTGAAATTTTACACAATTTGCTATATCATTATTACTAATATTATTATAATTATTATTATTATTATTATTATTGCTATTATTTTTTCTCAGTTAAAATGTGAATTGTTTTGCAGGAAATGGAAAACCTGCTAGAAGTAAATAGTCCAAAACAAGAAAAGGCCACATCCATTGAGGACAGTCATGTTAAAACATCAAATGATGCAGAAATACAGTGTGATCCAATAATAGTATTTGATGAAGATACTCAATGTGACACTATTCTAAAACGAAGCATAGCCATTCAAACTCTTCGTCCTCATAAAAAAAGATGCCAAAAAAATGCCAACGACAAGACAAAATGCAGTTGCACAATTGTTGCTCCTCCTACCACACCAATTGTGACAAAAGATGCAAGCATGTCCACAATGCCAACAGATTTCAAGCAGACAGCTGATGAAGAAAGTTGAAGCCAGAGTCAGCACGATGAAACCAAAAGTGGTGATGATGAAGCATCAGATAGTGATGATGATTATGTGTGTTTGGAGGCTGACAGTACCAGCAAAATATCTGACTATGAAGAAGGATTGAAAAATGGAAAAAAATGTTGTTTTTGAGAGCATGCTTGACCAATTGTTTGTAAACTGCAAAACACATGGTTCTCTGTGTGAAATTGAAAAGGTCAATACTGGTAGCATGGTAACCATAAAAGCAAATTGTAACAACAACCATACCTTTCATTGGAAATTACAACCAGAGCTACATGGCAAGCCTGCCAAGTAACATTTTGATCCCTGCTGCAACTGTCATAACTGGAGAAACATATGAGTCACTGAAACAATTTTCTAGTGCACTGAATTTAAACTTTGTCATGAAATACCAGTTTTATGATATACAGGACAAGATTGTTTTCCCAGTTATAAACAATGCCTATGAAAAGCAAAGGAGTGACATTATGGAGAACATCAAGAAGGAGAAAGGCTCAGTCAATTTATGTGGTGATGGATGATCAGATAGTCCAGGTCATAATGCAAACTATGGCACTTACACATTGATGGAAGAAACTTCAGGTAATATTGTTGATTTTTCTCTTGTTAATGTCTCTGAAGTTTCATCTTCCAATGCCATGGAGAATGAAGGCTGTCAAAGATCTCTCAACAAGGTCATCAACGAAAAAGTGAATGTTAGATCACTGACAACTGACTGTCATGCACAAATCACATCAGAAATGCAAAAGAAATATCCATCCATTATCCATCAACACGATGTGTGGCATCTCTCGAAGTGGATAATTAAGAAACTGACTAAAAAAGGACAGAAAAAAATTCCAATGCGCAGCTTCTCAAATGGATTCAATCAGTCTCCAATCACCTCTGGTAGTCTGCCCAAACTTGCGGTGGGGATGCTGAAGTCTTGAATGAAAATGGGTATACATTCTAATTCATGTGGTCAGCAAACACAAATGGAAGGAGGGAAAGCATTTTCTGAAGTGTGAGCATGGTTGTCTGTCTCAGAGAAAAGAAAGAAAGACAAAATGGATAGAAGCTGGATCAGCCGCTTATGTAGCACTGGAGGAAGCGGTTCTGACTAAAAAACTGCTGAAAGACATCAAAAAACATGCAGAGTTCCATCACACAAGCAATCTTGCAGTTTACCATTCACTTTTGTTGAAATATGCAACTACATGTCAGCACTTTTCGTACAAAGGCATAGTGGCCACAACCCAATTAGCAGTAATAGACCACAACTCCAACACAGGAAGACAGCAGGCAACAGTTACAACTGGAATAAAGCAAGGGGAAAAACGGTACAAAGTTGTTTTCCCAAAAGGTCGCAAGCAGTGCTTTCACTCTAAATTCTGTTTATCCATATATCGTAATGAAAATTTCCATATTTTCAGCGAAATTTCCATAGATTTTCCATAAAGTAAAAGCACTTTTGCAACAAGCAAACTAAGTGGCACTAAAGAAGGTAACAAGACTAGTATGATTGATATTATTTGAAATCCTTGCTTTATCTTGGCATCTAAGCATTTTCAAGAAGTGTATTTTTAAACTTCTTGTTAAAATTTTGTTATTCGGCCTTCAGGGCCCTTAAACAAGACTTTAAACAATAATTGTAGCATAACATGTTATTTTTACTCACCATGTAAAATGTAAATGACAGCAGTTTTTTTGTTTTCTTTCTTATCTTCATGTTCGCTTTATTACGTTTTAAATATTTTTAAATTCTTCGAAGAACTCTGCCCTTAGTTTTCCTGCATCTTCATCATCAGCATTGGACTTCATTCGTTTGTGCAGGTTAAGCATTTCCTTGGAAGGATCCATCGTTACAGCTTGCCATTTTCCTTTCTTTAGGAATGAATACTTTGTTGAAAGCAAAGCCAACAAACTTTCTTGCTAGAGTGTTGCCCTATGATTACAACCTTGATAAGCTTTAGCTGGCTGAAAACACGCTCGACAGCAACATTGGAAAATGGCAAAGATAAGGCTGTAGCTACCATATTGGTTAAGTTGGGATAGACTTTCTCTCCTGCTTGGTCTTTCTCGCTAAACACCACTCTTCAATATTCCTCCAAACTCATCTCACCGTTCAAATTGGATGCCACCAAGTGCATGTTGCTGCCATTCTCTATCAGTTTCTCTCAAGTCTGCAACATCCTTTAGATTTGGCAATGCTCTGTAGACTTGCAACAACGATGCTGGAGACAGGGCATAAGCAGAAAGAGGTGTGAGAAATGA
This sequence comes from Phenganax marumi, assembly GCA_025400095.1. NCBI lineage: Eukaryota > Metazoa > Cnidaria > Anthozoa > Malacalcyonacea > Clavulariidae > Phenganax > Phenganax marumi. Next base: position 6,109 of record JAODVM010072549.1, on the reverse strand, counting down.
TAAGAAATCAAACTTGCCACAGTCATCAAATCATAGCAAAATTTGCTAAACAGATTGTATCTGAAAATTTTTACAATGAGTGAAAAATAGCTGGACATCAGGATGGTCCTTGCCCATACTATCTTCTATAGTATGGATGGTATCTGTTGCACAAGGTCCAACGTAGACTTATTGAGTGAGACATAATGCTTCTGGTCATTAACATCAATACGCCATGGATCATTCTGTCGCATATATGACACCTATAACTAAAAGTAAGTCAATAAAAGTAATAACACTTGTTCACTCATTTCATTTGTTTACCGTATCTTGACAAATATATTGATAACACGGCCACCCTAGATTTAAACTAGGTGTTTTCTACTTTACGTACCTTCATGAAGTCTGAGAGTAATGATGTTAGCAGGGTTTTGAGTTGACTTTTCAGCAGGTACAGAACAGGGATTCCACTTTGGAATAAGGTATCGAAAGAAGTAAATCTACCACGGTTAAAGGCCATGAATTCCAGATATGCTAGGGTGAACTTGTTATTCAGACTTTTTAGAATGCTGTCATTGGTATGTGTAGGATCCTCTATTGTTGCTCCTGTGAAATTGAGCTTTAAAGCATCATACTGTTTAATGATTCTGTCTACACACATCTTCATTGATAACCATCTAGATTGACCAGGTCTCAGCAGCTGATGCTTCTCAATATCAAAAACTCTTGAAATTCCTGAAAGTTCTTGGTTCTTAGCAGGGATAAGTGGAAATATGAAAATATATTTTGACACAAATGTTCCACAGACTTAGGAAGCTGTACAGATGCATACGAAGCAAAAAGGTGGATCATATGGCAAGCACACTTGACAGGTATTATCCATGGATAATTGGCAACCAGCATTTGAGCAACAAAATGTTGTGAGCCAAACATAACATTGCAGGTATCTGCACAAAACCCGACAATGTTTTCCATTGGAATGTCTTTCTGTTCGAAGCATTCAGCTATAGCTGTATAGATTGTGTCAGCTTTCCCATTATCTAATTGGATGATGTCAATCAAGTCACAATCCATCTTAAATCTACATGGATTGAAGAAGGTCACCAATATAGCCAGTCGATTCTTGCAAGAGCAATCTGTTGTTTCATCAATGATTAATGAAACCTTTTGAGACTTCAGCTCAGGAGTGGACTCTTTCAGCGTATTAAATCCTAGAACCTGGTGAATAACATTGGTTGCTTTCTGCTTTCCTAATGTTGCTTTTTGGACTGTCTTATTTCTTGGAAATAAGCTGGATAGTAGGGCTAACAAATCATCGCTTAAATGAATGGACAGATTGTGTTAACAATAAAACTACATAGTTTAATTTCCAGTTTAGCAACGGAACTCTGCGAGGCTGCTGAGGCACCGAACAATGTTTTTATATTTGAATTGGATTTGTTCAGTTCTGTAGCCATTTTAAAGGCTTGCTTATATCCTTTCACTTGCATGTGTCTCTTAAGCGTGGTTTTCGAACAGGACAGCTTCACTTTAGAAACCTTGCAATAAGGTATGCTATGATCATCTATAGTGTCCCATTTCTCTTGTATTTATTCCTTGAAATTTGCATCAAAAAGCCAAGCATTACAAAATTTCTTCTTACAAAATATGTAGGCCATTTTTTTTCGCTGGTTCATTCCGGGCCTGTTTTTGCTCATCCGAGTTTTTGGAAATGCTGTCATCGCTTGAGTCACAAAAATTGCTTTCACACTCCATTGCCTTCTATTTTTGGCTTTTTTGCACACCCTGTGTGGCCCTGTTCAAGTGCCAAATTGTCAAAGTTTCCAGTTGTCCCTATTACTAACTTAATATCTCTAAGCATCCTACAACTACATCATTTCATGATTGAGTTTATATACAATTGAATTATAAATCAAATTCTACGTTGAACTTTAAAGTAGATGTTAAGTTAATCATGATTTATGGCGATTTTCTCAAAAAATTATAATTTCCATAGAATTTCTACATTTACTTCATTTCCATAGCAAATTCTTTTTAATGTGAAAATTTCCATAGGATATGGATTTCCATAGATGTGGAAGCACTGGTTGCAAAAGCAGTAATGGCAAGGAAGTACTTTCCTTTTGTGCAGAACCTGATGGACGATGTTTTCTCCTTCAACAATGACTTGAACAAGCAAACAGTGAAAGAACACATCAGCATTCCAAAGAACATTGCATCCACTCCAAGGCCAAATAAAGAACAAGTTATACAGGCACACAGAACAAGAATGGCAAAAATACAGTGACTTGACACACAAAGCATGACATTGGTGAGAAGCAAGGCAATAAGTTACTAATCTGCAAATCTGAAACCCTCAAAAACAAAGTCTTCCTCCAACCCAGGAGGTGGGAAATGAGCTCGAATGCAACTTACTGCACATGATGGCAATGGAACTCTAATCGCTTTGCCCAACACACCTCAACACCACCTAACAAATTGTTGGTAAGCAATGTGTCTTTACTTTTTAGGCTCAGGCCCTTCACATGCATTGGTGCCATACTGTTGTCTGTAATGGTTCCACGCCACTCGTAATACCCAGAAATTTAGACAGACTACCTGAAATCCAAGGTTGTCAGTAATACATTGTGGGATAGCTATCTCTTCAACTTGTGCTGCCTCCTCATTCATACCCACACAGACCTCTTGGCAACACATGCTTTCTTCTCTGTCCATTATCTGGCAGTGGCCACAGAGACACCTAAAAATTAACTAATTTCTTTAAAATATTTGGCCATGTAAAATAATAATGTTATATTTAACTGATATACCATCAGGAAGTTTTATGATGTTTGTATATTATTGGTATATAAATATAAATCACTTGCTATGACACTACAAACAATAAAAGTAAATACCAATTTATGTCGTGAAGTCTGCTAACATCATCTTAATTTGATGATTTGAATCACCACTATTCATTTCCCTACCCGAGTCAGTATCAACCAGTTTGAACTGATAAGGCTGAATCATATCATGTTCAACATCAATAACTTTGCTACTGTCACCTAAACTCACTTGACTACTGTCAGAAAAATTGCTAGAAGATTCGCTTGAGTGCTCCATTTTCAGTGTCGAGGGTAAACCCGAGAATACATGTATTTAACAGTTGTAAACTTCGCGTCACTCGTTTGATATTTTATATTAGGTGATGGTTAGTGAAAATGACGTCTCAAGGTGAAACCTCTGCATATTCACAGGTTTGCTCAAATGTATTTATGGCGGCAGTAAAATTTGCAAAGTTTTGCATTTTTGCGGCTCGATTTCTTGACTTATATTCAATGTAGAGATATGAGACTTTGGAATTAACTTAAGTGTGGTATGGTCTTTCATTTGAACCTAAGTTGTTCCGAGATCAAACTTCCCCTTTAAATCTTTCCTACAGTACAAAACATCCAAGGGAAAAGAATGGAACTCTAAAGTGAAAGATGGAAAACTGAAGAGTAGCAGCAACTCTAAAGGTGAACAGGATGTTTTGATTTTTATACGACCCCTGGAATGGAATATAAATTAAAGGAAAGAAGGTGGGAATGCGCATATCAAACACAGCAACCGCATCTGTGGTTCATGAAAAGGCAGAGGAGAAATGGAAAGCTTACTGCTGTAACTTGTATCATGCAGATCAATCATACCTTGTTGTGTATGAAGATGGTCAGACTGTTGACTGTTTGCCTGTAACTAAAGAACTATTTTCACTGAAACGGTACCATGAGAAGTCTGGTATAGATTATAATTGAATAAACTTGTTCCTGTGCACGATGGAAGATCATAATCATTTACTCATGAGGAATTTTGACAGTGACTCTGAAGATTGTTCTTCTCTAAGTAAGCATCTTAAATCGGACAAGGTTTCTGCTAATGAAGTTGACAAACAAATTGAATTTGATGAAAATCTTGCACGTCAATTAGAAAGTCATGCTGATTGGGAAAATCTGGGCAATGAAGAATGTGTCATTGAGCAAATGCCAAATGTGATCCCAGTCAATGAGGCTGTGGTTGTTGACAACAATGATACCCAATTCAAGCCTGATGATTTGGACTCCAAAACAATCAATGAAGCAATTCTGGTTGACAGAAACTGTGTAGATGAGCTGAGAAAAAGAGTCGATACAACAGGTCAGTTTTTTATAGTGGCTCGAAGAGCATCCAATCTTTCCAGGTGTCTAACTCTACGGCAACGTGAATCAAAGCGCATTAAAGCTGATAAAACTTTACGAGTTCATTTCACTGGTGAAGATGATATAGACAGCAGAGCAATGGCAAAAGAGTTTCTTCCAAAGGTCATATCTGACATGGCAAATTCAATCTTTCCAGCTGGTAGCCCAGTCGATTCCACTAACAACATCCAGAATGGATATTTTCAAACTTGTGGAGAGGTTATTGCAGTGAGCCTTGCACAAGGAGGTCTTCTCCCATGTTTCTAACATCAATGCGTTTATAAAACACTGGTCAATCCTAATATGGAATTAAGGAGCTTAGATGATACTAACATTACACCTGAGGATAAGATCTATCTAGATAATCTTGTGCAGGGCGATGTTAGCAAAAAGTCATCAGATATAATAGAACATGGGTATTCCGGTAAGATAGATCTATATCATATCAATGACATTCGCAGGTCAATTGTGGTAAGTATTGTCAGCAAACGGCAACTGTACTTAGGCGAGTTCATGAAAGGATTAGCACTTTATGGACTTGCAGAAATGATGAAACAAGGAAAATCGCAACCAGTTGATGCCAACTTCGTATTTTCTTTCATGAAACCACGCTAATCATTTGATAGCTCAGTTTGAAAGGATATAGAGGAAGGTATCATGGATAATTTCCAAGATTTCCTGTTTTCATTAGAAGATACTAATGAAAGGCAATCAGGCTACTCTGAGGCAGTGTCATGGATTTATTTGGATGCTGGAGAAAGTTCAGAACTATCTGAGCAAAAGGAAGAAGAATTTCAAGAAGCGAAGATAACAGTTTCGGGAGTGTTGAGTTGGCTCACCGGGCAATGACATTGACCAATTGATGAGGATCCTTTAAATGTCTTTGTGAATTTCGATCACGAATGCTTTCTACGTGAACCAAATCAAACAATATGTTTTCCATGTGTTGGTGCATGTGGAGGGGAGCTAACTTTACCTGTCATCCACATGAGAAGTGGCGAGGACATCAGGAAAAATTTTATTACTGCCTTATCCAAAGGGCAGGCTTTCTCAAGACCATAGCTTACTTTACGTAGAGTAGAGTAACACTGTTTGATATGAACAAGATGCTTGGTTATCTTGTAGACAAAAAAAGAAAACAATGGACAGGTTAACTGTGGATAGTAATATAAAGAACATTGCTTTTTTTGTTCTTATGCAGCTTGCTACCATTACTTTTAATTCCGAAATGCACACAATACGATTTGGCAACACAGTGCAATTTTCCAGTCTTTAAAAATTAAATATCTTGGTCATAGCGCATTTTAACTTATTTGGTCAGCATATCATCTAAACGTTCTTCTCAGGAAAGAGTTTTTTCTTGGAAATTTCAAAAAAAATTCTGCTGCATTGCCAAATTGTGGTTGGTAACATATACATTTACTATTGATGTTGCGTCGTGTTGTATTTTGTTGTTGGAATGTTACAGGACGTTTGTATTGGAACGATATGGAACATAAAACTATTTTGACACTTTTCTTTTGAAAGTCAGCTCCTGAAACTGTACTTCATAAAAAGTCAACTTGGTGCCCACATATATTTTAGAAATATTTAAAATTATAGATGATGCTACTATCACTAGGATCACGCCAATCAAGCTGAAAATGCTTGATCATTGTGCGAATAGACCTGCAAAAATGACGCCACAAGGGAGTATGTCTGTAAGAAATCCTAGTCATCACGTGAGAACCAGAGTCCTCAAAACCTGACTAGTCTACTATAGAATATTTTGTATGTCATTGTTACCATAAAAGTTCTTTACTTGTTGAAATTGTCTAATGTTCTTTCAATTAAGTTTATTATACAGGGTTCGTGCAAGTGCTTGAAACCCTTGAAAAGTGCTTAAATTTAAAAATACTTTTCAAGGGCACTTGAAAAGTCCTTAAAAAGTCCAA
>JAODVM010072438.1:0-17297 GCA_025400095.1 Phenganax marumi | reverse complement strand
GCTAAACATAACGTCGTTCAGCAAATTGTTTCTGTAGAGAGGTCAAGAAATTTAAAAAATTCCTGTCAAAACTTGTAAATTTTGTGCTGTACTCACCTGTTTGAAGCACCGAATGTTCTTGCATTATTTAAAGCCATAGTTCTATTTATTAAAAAAAAAGGGACTTTAAATTTTTTCTTGTTGTTTGGGCTCAAAGTTCATTATGTGGTCTCGACCAATCAGAGCAAAGTACTCGTAAATATCTCAATGAATCAGCCAATAAAAACCTTTAAAAAGTTTTCACGTCTTGCGTGAAAATTTTTTGGAAAGAAAAAATGTGCCGCGGGCAATTTAAATTCCAGCAAGACAATTGAATAAAACAAAACTAATTTGTCAGGTTTACGAGTTCGCAGTTTATTTGAAAAAAAAAATAAAAAAAAGAGCATGCCGACATTGTTGCGACACCTGTCAGACAAATTTTGAATTGAGGGATAGGTTTTCTGTCCATTTAAAATCACTAGGACATGTTGTGAAACAGCTCACCACAACGACAACAACGCAAAATGTCCAGCTGGTTTCCGACTTATTAGAGATGTCGAGTGGCGATTGCGGTATTGAAGAGGAGTTTTTATTCACTCCAGAACCATTGCATAGTGAATCATTTGATGAGAATGAGCCCCACAGCGATAATATCGACCATTTTGATGTTTTTGGTCGTGTCTTAAGCAACTCTGAAGAAAAAAGCAATGCTAATGGCGACAGCGAAACTATCCAACCCACTATGGAGTACAACCATGTGATATACTTTCCGTTTCTGTCAGAGATTTTTTTCTTGCTTTACAGCTACGTACACAACATTTCCAGACCAAAGGTAAAATTTTGTCTTAATTTTTATTATCTCAATAACTCGGCCTGACTGTTTTCCTGCACTGTCTTTAATATTCGATATTACTGAGGTATGAGCACAGTAAGCTATGAAGATTCATTAAAAGCGTCATATTTGAGCACGAAACACATATAAACAAACTTAATAAAAATGTCAATATTTTCTCAGGTGGTAACTGTCTATTTCACGTTAACTATTGTATTTTCACTGTCAGATTTATCGAAGAGAAAAATGTATTTACATCAATTTTCATTTGCTAAAAATTGAATTCTAAAGTGCTTGTTTTTAAACTGGACACGAAGGCAAACCTCTGCGCACATTTTCACGTCGTGTTGAAGTCCGTGTCGTAAACCTAAATCCATCTTGCATTAGTGCGATTACAGGAAAAAACAAGGAAAATTCACTCTCTATTCTGATTTCAAAATATTAGTCTCACAAATAGTGAGAACCTAGCTACTCAGGATGTAAAACACTTGTACTTAGCATCTTGCGCGACATTTTATCAGTTCTTTAAATTGAACTTTAGTCGCGTGCGGACTTGGATTTTCTGTGGATGATATTCAGGAAACTTGGAGTGGATGTTCCTTCTCTAAATTCAGTATTGAATTTTAAAATTGAGGGAGTAGAGGAGTTACTACAACCTCAAAAGGTACGTCACAGGGCTATTATTCTTATCAAAGTGTTTTTCAAATGTTCAACTGAGTCTCCATTATAGTCTAAGTCGGAAGTGAATACGAAATAAATATTTTTCTATAGATAGTTCACCAACAATCAATTTCTAATTTCCTAATAAGTTTATCCTAGCCCACCCTGGCAAATTTCTCGTATACGAGGAAACCGGAGTACTTGGGAAAAACCTACGACTTTCGGCAGAGTAGTTGACAGACTCTTTTCACATGAGAAAGTCCGCGCAGAGAATCGAACCCACAACCTTAGTGGTGAAAGGTGCAACAGCATTAAGCCTAACAACAGCCAATCTAAAAACAGGGCCGTTGGGAAGAATGCAATAAAAGTTAATGTGTACTGGTCATAAACTGCAGTTTCTGAACATTTTGTGACAATAATATCACCAACACATTGATTCTTAGGACTATTACAACAGTTATCCGTACTATTGGTTGCGGCCTTCAGATCTCATCCGGCTTCAGCTTGCGATACCAACCAAAGCAAGCGCGATAATGAGATATCCAGAAGAAACGGACACGTACATTTACGAAATGCCTCAGGTCTGAACAAATCAAACACCTACATACAATAAAACGGCTACATGTATCACATCATTGTTGTTCTTTGAAACAGGGACAAAAATGGATGGAAAAAGAAGAGTTTCAAAGTTCGTCAATCTGTGTGAATGACACAATATTTTATATGAAAGATATTGTTAAATTCATATATAAGGGAGACATTTATACAGGAAAATTAAACAAATTTTATACCAAGGTACATGATCAACAAAAAGATTTCATATATACCTCGAATACAAAAACAAAGTATACATATATTTGGAGAATGTACCGAATTCATAGTGCTTTCAAAAATATCCACTACTAAAATTTTATGACTTATCTATACTGCAGGTCATTCGCAACCAAACAGAGTTAATGGCCAAAATAGAGTACATGCATGACGAAGGAAACGGAAGTTTTTGCATATATACTGATGTTACAGTGGCCGTCCCTGCATCCGATATTCAGAATAAAGTGAATCTTCGACACAATCAAATCATACACAAATGTGCCAACAAACAGATCACAGAAGTAACTGAACAGGTTGGCTGTGATTTCAAGTAACAAAATAACTCACTTTTCAAATGTTTATCACTAAAAATCCGGTTTTCAGGAAGCAAAAGACGCCGTTCAACCGCACAGTGACAACACACAAACTGGTGGGGAAAAGCTGTCTTCGACATTTCCGTTGCTTGTCTTTAGCGACGAAACTAGTGGAAATACCACTAAAAAGTGGAATCGGCTGGAGAGTTATTCCATGAGTATGGCAGGCCTTCCCAGGAATGAACTTCGGAAAACAGAAAATATCCATTTTATATCCACGTCAAATATTGTTCCATCTGTCGCTCTCGGGACATCTATTGCCCGCGATCTGAAAGGTAAAATTGAAAATCAATGATACTACCTAGGCTATCACTGACAAGCATCGCCTAAATTCTATTTAGTGTACTTATTTATGTCTTTTTATTTCAGAACTTGAAGATGGTAAAGTGATGTACGACGCGCACGTTAATAAAGAAATTCTTGTGAAGTGCCCTGTCTTATGCGTGTTGGCGGACAATCCACGAGCATCTGAATTCGAGCATCACTTGGGTAGCTGTGCCAACAAGTTTTGTAGAAAGTGTAAAGTATGTTATTCTTTTATTAGAGACTATATGGCCATTGCAAAACCAAAACTCAGCTAATGTCGTTTGTAATATCCGCCTATGGTATCTCAATACAGTGTCTTAGATATTTTTTCACTGCAGGCAACAGCAGATAACGGTACAGAAATTCAAGAAATACGAACTGATGAATTTGTTCGACAAATGATTAAAGAAATTCAAGATTGTCCGTACGTTAATAACCCAATTGTCAAAAAAAGTCACAAAAAGCTTCAATTAAAATAGTAATGAATACCTACTTTTAAACCACTTTAAACTTATATACAGTTTCCAACCAATCTTAGATCTGAAAAACAGAGGAAAAGTAAAAGAAGTGAGTCTGGCGTGACAGAAAATGGTGGAGCATTTGACAGCCTTAAGTGCTTTTGTGGGAATAAGTAAGTCAGCAGCATGCTTAAGAAATGAGAAATCTGCAAAATTGATGGTCTACGTAATTACATATAAAACATTCATTATTCCAATATAAATTTTTATAGCAAAACTCCTATTGAAATACTGCACACTATACTTCTTGGACCAGTGAAATATTTGTTGTCAAGCACCATCAAATCCTTCTCACAGCACATGAAGGACCAGCTGCATGCAAGGATTCAAGCATTTGACATGAGTGCCTTTCCAGCTAAGATAAGAGGGAACATCACCAGGAACTATGGCTCATATGTTGGTCGTGACTACAAACTGTGGATGCAGGTTGCCGTTTTTGTTTTGAAAGGCATTATCACAGAAGAGCAACTGCTGGTTTGGGAATTGTTAAGCGAGGTAAAGTATATTGTGTACAATACATGTATGGATATCAATACTGCAAATGCTTATTACTTCGACATACCAAGCAAATAAGTGATTCTCAAAACTAACCTTTGCTCAGACTATTAAAGTTCATTTGTATTGTTCAGGCACTCACTTCACCTAAAGTGAGTAGAGAGAAAAAGGGGGTTCTCGGACAAGGACAACCACCCCCAGCCAATTTTGTTAAATTTTATTAGAATTACTATAAGTTACTATTACAGAATTTTAGGGTACCCTAATTTGCATATTCAAACTGGCGCTAAAGTATAAAATACTATTACAGAGTTAGGACAAAGGACAAATTAGTAGAAGCTACTATTACGGGGTTAGGACAAAGGACAAATTAGATAAGCTACTATTACAGGCAAATTACTACAAAACGCGGGGTTAGGACAAATTACTATAAGATAGTATTACAGACTTAGACTTATTGGGACTCTCACACAATTAGTATAAGAATATAATAAGATACTATTACATGAAATTAGATATTCAAAACGTGAATTAATTATGTTCTCACTCTAAATAGTTTATATTCCTTTAGGCTGTAGAAAACTTCCTGTGGGCTTTAGCAACCGACAGTTTGTTCCAAAAATTTTCAGGTTGCTAAAGACTTTAGGAATTCAAACACTTGGTTACTATGTTGATATGTCTGTGTTTAGATTCTATTATTGACACAGTTATAGGATCTGGTTTATGTTCGATCTTATAAGCATCTCCACGAATACACAATCCAACATTTTGATCATAAGCTTGTTTGATTTTCTCTGCGTTTATATTAAAGAATTTACCAGCTTCATCTAAACATGAAAAAGACTCTGTCCATCCAGAAGCTATATGAATTAATATTACGGGTGAGTTCATTATTTATTTTACTACAAGAGAGTAATTATCTTACCTAATATCCACCCTCCAACAAGACCCAAAACGGCAGATGTAATATGTTGATATTCTTGCATTTCACTGGAAGGTTTATAATAGTCATCTAATACAGGTTCTCGTTCCCAATCTAAGTTTTGTTGTTGAATCTGTTTCAAGGCATTATTGGTAGTATTGATATTTGCATTAGTATCTGATAATTCTTGTCTATACTTTTCAATTTTGTCCTTTCTAGCAATGTCTTTCTCACTCCATTTTTCCTTTTCAAAAGCTAACTTTTCCAAAGCTAAATTATGTCTTTTTATTTCTGCTTCATAATCAGAATGATTGAGTTTACTAAACAAGAATCCAGCTCCTGCAAATGCAAATGCATTAAATATTCCTTCATCTACTGTGGATACCATTTATTTAATGACTTTGGAAATGTAATTATTATCCTCAAGATATTTAACAATGACTGATCCAATCATAACAGCTCTAGCTAATTTTAGAGTTCCCATCATAGATTGAGGTGTTCCAAGAGGTTCACCACATGCTTTTTTACTAGCCATACTTACTCCTACAGCTGACACTGTTAATAAAGCTGAATTATAAATTTGATTCATATATTTATTTTCTGTTGTTGGTGTTAGACTACTCGTTTATTTATAGTTGGAAGTTTTTTTTCAGTCAAATGTATCTAGATACATTATGCATCTAGTTAACAACAGGTTCTGGTTTTGGACTAGGGACTTTCTTAGTCTCAGGTGGTTGTTGTTGTTTCTTAGGATACTTCATGTAACAAAATAGACCAACTCCAAGTAGTGAAATGATACCAATGTATGGAATATAACCTCAATTATCGTCATTGACTTGAAGTGTTGGGTTGTTTTTAAGTTCTTCTAATCGCTTCTTTTTAGCTTCCTTTGCTTGTTTGGACATTTTAGCTAGTTTTTTACCAGCTTCAACTCTTTTTGGGTCTTTTAACTTAACTTGCATAGTAATAGGTTGTGTTGTTTCTTGAGTTTGTAGTTCAGTCGTTTATTTATAGGTCAACATGAAAAAGTAAACTACTCTCATTACCATATGTTCCTCCAGCAGTTTGTTTAATTCGAATGTAGAAAAACTCTGTGTCATCTGGATGATCAAACAACTCCTCAAAGTAAAATGACCTATCGATTTTGAACACGACGACTTTTCCATGTTCTCCAAGTTTACTCGCACCCAAGTCAAAATTTGCAAGATCTTTTATAAATTTAGAACCGTTCTTTTTAATAGCTACTATTTGATACTTAACCCCCAACTTAGTAATTTTGTTGTCCAAATCAAATGTGTGTGTTAAAAGACTGGCCCTCGTATCTTTATCAGAGTTGGTTAGAAAAACAAAACTAGGAGGATAACCATTATTAAAATTTGTAGTCACAGGATACATCCATTGATAGATTAGATTAGTATAATGAAATTCATACTGTAAAGTTTTTCTTGTTTTGTTTGGTGATAACTCATAACCATAATTGAGTGTCATTTATTTAATAAGTTGTTATGTTTCAACCAAAATACTTAGACAAGGCTCATTTCCATAGTTCTCGTTGGACATTTTTTAAATTTTAATGTAAAACAAAAGTACATCGCTAGCATCAACCACACCACAGTCTCCAAGATAAAACTCGTAGTCTAAAAAGAATATTTGTCCAGCCCAAGAGAGTTTTGAATCTACACTTTGCATATTTTGACTTACTAAGTCAAAATTTATAGTTTGGAATCCTTTTGTTTCAATACAAATTGCATACTTAAGAATAAGACTAGTAATTGTATTATCATTGTCAAAAGTATGATTCAACAACGTTATTTTCGTTGAGGGAGTAAAGTTGGGTAAATAAACAACAGAACTGTTTGGTGGAAATCCGCTATTTTTGGGCACAGGTGAAGGACTCATATAACCACTTATACCTAGACTATTATATGAAAAATTATATATCAAAGTTTTTTTGTCTACAAAAGATAAAAAATTATAGTTGGCTACAACTCAGCGTTCGAAATAGCCGCCGGCTGCAGGTGGTAGCCGGCAGTTTCAGGACCTTGCCGGCGATTTTTGATTTCAAAGCATAGGGAATCGGCGAAAATATCTATTTACTGATAATTCGCTTACAAAAACATGAGAATGTAATTAACAGTAATATATCTAAATAGTATCATGACATCGACTAACTTTGTCTTGTATTTTTCCTGTGCTCATCAACGTGCAGTTCAAGTCAGTGGTGAAAAGTCAATACCTTTCATCGTTGTTTATTAGTATTGCCGCCATCATTGTTTTCAAGTTGAAGTAGTGCCTGCGTTTTGCTGTATATAGCACTTCTTCTCTCTACTGTACTTCATCTTACATACTAGCGGCTGCGCAAGTTGTGCTGACTCATGCATTATGCATCGAGACGACGTTTCACCTAGCTTGATCTGCAATATTACAAGCCGTAAAAAATTCAGTGTGATTGACATACAAATCATGAATATTAATGTCGGGTCATGAAGTGGAAAGAGCCACTTTTGAGAACTGGAAAACGACGAATAAGTATCTTCGACTTGATGCAGCAACAAGAAAGATATTGACTTGCGATGTTTGCGTTAAATGGAAAGCCAAACTTCGTGGGACAAATGCCTTTATTACTGGATCTACCAATTTAAAGTCATCGACTGTTACAGAGCACGTTAAAAGTAAACTTCATAAACAAGCTTTACGACTTGAAGAATGGGAACAGGCTGCTACCGAGAACAGAAATATGTGAGTGCAGTTTTCACCAGTGCCACCTGATGCCCCCATTGCCCAGACAATCAGAAATATGGGAATGCTTACACCTGAAGAAAGAAGCACCATGCAGAAACTCTTTGACATTGCATATATGATAGCATACAAGGGACGACCTTATTTTGATCTCGTTGATCACGTAGAGATTGAAAATGTACATGGAGTGAAGTTTATGCCTGGAGGTACCTATGAGAATGACAAAGGTTGCTTGCTATTCATTCATTTTGCCGCAAAAGCACTTTATGAGAGGCAAGTCAAGGATAAAGTCAAGAGAGCAAATTTTGTAACTGTTAGCTGACGGGGCAACTGATGCAGCATGCATAGAGAAAGAAGTCATCTATATTCTGTTTGTAGATCCAGATGAATTTAAGGCTTCACTTGCTTTTTTAAGTTTGAAATCGGTGGAATCGCAGGATGCGCAAGGAATCACAGGTGCTATAATTGATGCATTCAAGGAATGTGGTATTGAAGAGAAACTGCAGAGAATTGTCTTTTTCGAGTCTGATGGTACTGCAGTCAATTCCGGTTTGCGAGCTGGTGTTATTTCCCTTCTGCAGCGAAAGTTTGGCAAGCACATTAAGTTCTTTTGGTGTATGAATCATCGACTTGAACTAGCTATAAAGGATGCGATTCAGAACGACATGGAGGAAGTAGAAACTGCCTTGCGGGATTTTTACTACATTTATCAGAACTCCGGAAGCGACTAAGAGAACTGAGGAGTTTTTGCATGAAATCCTGAAAGAGATGTACAGCTTTGAGAACAGAGGTGACACATAGCAAAAGCTTCCGTGTTGCTAAAATCTGCCATGTATGCTGATATCCTGGAACCAGCTCGGCTACTTTCCTTGGTCAATCAGAAGGCAAGTGAAGTTGACATCATCAAGCAAGTTGATGCAGTTGACAAAACCCTCAAGAAATATGAGATTTTTAAAATTGGTGTAGAAAAATCAGATGTGACTGCTATGTCTGTGCTGCCAACAGTAAAACACGTGCTCTCTGTGATCGAAGAGGAAGGCCTGTCTATAGTTAGCCAATAACATCAGTATCAGGGTATTGCTGTAACACATCTCCAGCAGGGCAAGGATGCAGTCAACTCTTTGTTGCATCACAGAGTTGTGGCCATCTACCAGTCACTTGGCGTGCCATTATGGAAGTTTGGTGCATGCTGACGAAGGTGAGTCGTCCAAAGAAACAAAGGACACAGATGAAGTAGCACACAGCATCGCCAAACTCTTGAATACTCGCGTTTGGATGAAGGATGCGACTGAAGACAAGCTGTCTGTACAAATGGAAGTCATCTCCAACGTTTTCGAGAGCTTCAAAGACGTCTACCCACTACGCCAAATCAGCAAAGAACTGTTGCAGGAGCAGTATGTTATGTTAGTGCAGTGGGCAACCACATATTTTAACATAGGTGTTATCGATTCCATGGATCTGTGGTCAAAGATCTGGAAGATAAAGCTGGAGGAGGCAAGAGAACTGTGGTCACTGGTCGAGCTGTGTCTCTGCTGCCTGTACGGCAATGCAGTCTGCGAGTCGTTCATCTCATACTTGCATGTAGTCAAGACTGACTGGCGCAACAGGTTAAACGAACGCAACTTGACTGATCTAATGCATATTAAAGTGACAGGTTCAACCCTGCACGTTTTTCGTGAGCGTTTTGGTGAGCTTGCTGTGTACCTCTGGAATAGCGATAAATCACGTAGGAAGACTCAAAGGAAACGAAAGCAGTATGCTCCAAGAGGAAACGTATCAAAAAGGACAAGGGAGACAGAGAGGGAAGAGTTCCTGAGAGATTGGTTGAAAGACATTGGAGCTGAAGACGAAGAAGAATCGGAGGGAAAAGAAAAAGAAGAGGATATGGAAGCTGAAGTATCAGAGGAAGATCCCCCAGAACCTAGTCAAGAAATTCCACCAGTTCAATGTGCTCAGTGGGATTTGTCAGACAGTTTCGAAGACAGTGATCGTGAAGACCCTCTCCTCGGCGGAATGAGAAGCAGTGACTCCCACTCTGAGTGACCGTGATTGGTGACTCCAATTAAACTATAGTACTATAGTGTCTATAGTGACGACGAATCAAAAGTTCAGTTGAGCACCAAATTTTGTAGACAGTGACGGACTTTTTTTGTCATTTATGACGTTTTTATAAATTTTTACTTTATTAATAAAGATTATTTAACATCCCTGGTTAATTAATAGAACTGAAATCTTGTACAAACACTATTTTCTTATTGTTTTGAACGTTTTAACACAGAACTTGTTAATGTTTGTTCCTGCACCGAATAAAATGTGTTGCTGTTTAACTGTTCTTGCAAATGTTGTGTTGGTTTATATCACTATTGTTTGGCCTATATTATGAAAACAGCCGGCAATAATTTTCTCCTACAAAAAAACAGCCTACAAAATTTGACATATTTTCACAGCGTTATTTCGAACCCTGCAACCATATCAAGCTTATTAGTTTTAACATCAGACTTGACTGAACTAATTTCAGACTTATTAGTTTGAACATCAGACTTGACTGAACTATTTTCTGACTTATTAGTTTGAACATCGGACTTGACTGACCTAATTTCAGACTTATTAGTTTGAATATCAGACTTGAGTGATTCGATTTCAGACTTGAGTGATCCGCTTTCAGACTTGAGTGATCCGCTTTCAGACTTGAGTGATCCGATTTCAGACTTGAGTGATCCGATTTCAGACTTAGCTAATCCGATATCTGTTTCAATTTTTGATAACTTATTATCATAACCATAATTTAGAGACATTTATTTTAAGAACGTTATAGTATAAATCTTGCTATAAGCAGACCAATGACTGACATTGTTCCCACAGTTTCAATCATGTTTGTTCTTGTAAAACTTGTAGATACTTTTGAGTAACTTTTAAGACGTTTTGAGTTATCTATAAGATTACTTGAAGTTGTCTTGGGGTTGTCTATAAGACTACTTGTAGACTCACTTGTAGATACTTTTGAGTCATCTATAACGTTAACTTTGTTGTTTTTTCCAAACTTCATAGATGTCGTTGCTGTAGTTAAAGTATTGTTGAATCCTTCTATAGGTTTATCTAAAATGATCATGTTAGAAGGAATCAAGATAATTCCAGGACTAATTACCATGTTTAATACAGCATTGTATCTTGTATGGCTTGTCTCATGTTGGAGATCATCACAGTAGGATCATCTTGAACTACAGTGTCTTGAACAAGTTGGTGGAAAACATTCTGAGTCTATGAACTTTTTGCATCTTTATTAACAATACTCCATCTTGTTTTTGCTTGAGACCCCAAAACACAATACACATAACTTTCCATAGCTTGTTGTAATAGTTTTTGTCCTGTTGTTGTAAGTCCATCAGAAGTTTGTTTTATAAACGATTTCCAATCATCTGATTCTGACTTTGGTTACAACTTTATCAACTTCTTGGTACGATATTCCTAAAATACCCATACTTTTGTTATTTTTTGGAAATACGTAATGATAGTTTCTTATTTTAGTTTTGTCCTGTGCTGGTAGAAAATAACTCAAAGACTCTCTTGTGTGTTTTAGTTTGTCTATCCATATTTTTTTAGTAGGTATACTTTTTTGGATAAGTCTAATATCATCATGGCTGGCATAAGTTTTTAACTTATTTGGATATCTCAAGAACCTCTTCACATGATAATAAAAGTAGTACTTAGCAATACTTGAGACAACTTTAGGTTGGTTAGGTTTGTTGATGTGTTTTATAGACATTCCTGACTTGTCACTTAATACATAAGCCGCCACTAGACTTGTGAAATAACGATATTCTAA
Organism: Phenganax marumi; assembly: GCA_025400095.1. Taxonomy (NCBI): domain Eukaryota; kingdom Metazoa; phylum Cnidaria; class Anthozoa; order Malacalcyonacea; family Clavulariidae; genus Phenganax; species Phenganax marumi. The sequence continues at coordinate 5,800 of JAODVM010072438.1, read as the reverse complement.
ATAGTAAACTTTGCTTTTGTTATGTCTTTGTCATTGTTGACGTTTTCCCACTTGACATTTAATGGTTTTAATTTACACCTGAAATGGTCACGATCATTTACATAAATGTCAAATGACTCAAAGTCTACATCATTATCATCACTCATTTTTAGTCCTGTAACAGTTCCTCTAGAGTTCCAAATTTTAGGAGTCCAGTGTAAAGCGTAAGAGTACTTGTCTTTGAAAGTTTTTGAAGTAATGTCTGTTCTGTATTCTTCATTCACGTCATAGACAATACTTGTGCTAAATGATTTTAGATCCGGATCCACAGAAACATTAAATTCAAACTTACTTAGATCCACATTAGGATATTTTTTAATGAAGTTGTCTTTGAGTTTTGTCTTTGAATTTTTCCAATAGACTTTGCTTTCTCATAGTTTTTTCCATAGACAGTCTTGTAATAATTTTCCCAATCCATTTATTTAAATATTGTTATAAAATAAATGAAGAAGCTTACCGTGTTTATTAATAATAATCACAACGAACTCCACATTGACAAGAGAATTGAAACAACTTCAGATAGCAGACTGTTTCTAAAGTCAGCTACAATGTTTTGGAACTACAGAAACATACTTTCTAGAGTAAACAACTTCATTACCAAAGGTTCTACAACACTTTTACTTCCTGTGGGGTACTTTACTTTTGATGATGTGAAAAAAGAACTAAAATAGTATGATATTGAATTAGAAAAACTTCCATACACAAACAAAACCAAGATATTTTGTAAAACTGACAGTTTAAATCTTAAGAACTTGGGGTTGTTGTTAGGATTTTCACTCAATAAGAAAATAGCTCAAAATACATGGACAGAAAGTGAAAATGAATGTGACATCAATCAAGGTTTAAGATATGTTAGAGTACATGGTGATGCTGTAAATAAGTCTATGAACTGTAACACAAAGGGACAAAAAGTTCACCTTTTGTCACTCTACCCATAACGACAACACAAACTTTAAATGGATCAGTTTCACATTATAAAGATATTGAATCTGAAGTCTTAATATACAATGGAATTTGGAATAAATTTACATTTGATGTCACAACAAACAATAAGAGTGATGATATTGGTTCTGTATTGTTAGAGCTTTATATAAAATAAAATAAATGAATAACTTTAGCAAAGAACAAGAACTTAGAAACATCTACTATAATCCAAAGACAGGTTATATGTCTGCAGAACGTTTATACCAAAAAGCACATGAACAAGGCTTGAATGTTTCAAGAAAACAAATACGTAGTTGGCTTAAAACACCAAACACTTTTACAAGATACAAGCGTATTGTTAGAAAACACAAAACCTCCCAAACATAAGTCAACCATTTAGCTGATCAGATTCAAATGGATTTGGTTGATATGAGTAAACTTAAAATCAAAAACAAATCTTTTGCTTGGATTCTAACAGCTGTAGAGATATTATCTAGATTTGGATTTGCCATTCCTGTGTATAGAAAAGACACAAAGAATATGACAAAAGCTGTTAATGAGTTACTAAAAAAGTTTAGAAATCGATTTGGAAAATATCCAAACGTTGTTCAACTTGACGAAGGAAAAGAGTTTTACAATGTAGGTGTAAAAAGCTCGTTGGAAACTCATAAGATAAAATACTTTTCTACCATGTCTGAGAGAAAAGCAGCTTTGGTTGAAAGATTCAACCGAACATTAAAAACAATCATGTGGAAATATTTTTATTCCAAGGGAACTTATGAATGGACAAGTGTTTTAGATGATCTTGTTAATAATTACAATCACACAAAACATAGCACCATTCTCATGAAACCTGCTGATGTGAACAAGGCCAATGAAGATCAAGTTTGGTTAACTTTGTATGGACATTGGACTGGGGAGTTTCCTTTGAACAAGTACAAAATTGGAGATCAAGTTAGAGTAAGTAAATACAAGAATATTTTTGAAAAAGATACGAAGCAAATTTCACTTAGGAAATATTTAAAGTGTCTAAAGTATTGCAAGGTGATCCAAACATGTATGAAATTAAAGATACTGAAGGTGAACCTATTCTTGGTAAATTTTATGAGCAAGAGTTGTCTCCTGTGGATAAGCAAGATAACATTTACCGAGTTGAAAAGATACTCAAAACCAAAGGTGATAAAGTACTTGTAAAATGTTGGCATACGACAACAAACACAATAGTTGGATTAAGAAAAGTGAAATTAAACCATTAAAAAATGAGTAATGAGCCAGTTCCTGATTATAGTTAATCAGATACAGACAGTGAATATAGTCTATCAGATACAGAGTATTGGACAGATTCTGGTGATGAATTAATTTAAACTATTAAAAAAATGGCAGAAGGTGGTGAAGATTTTAATATGAGTAAATTTGATCCTGAATTTGAACAAGACCAAGAACCAGAACAACGGGAAACAAGTTTTTTTAGTTATGATGATAATCAATCACAAGACCTAGAAACTAGAATGGAAGATTTTTCTAGAAAATTTGAGCGGGTCAAAACTAAAGATAAAAATCGTATCATTGGAGGTATTAAAAGAACAGCAACTGCTGAAAGAAGAAACATCATTAACAGAAGCTTTGATACATGTATTAAAAAGAGTGCGGGTCCAAAATCAAAACTGCTTTTTGATAAACTAGAAAGAAAAGGTGGAATATTACATTGTAATGAGGTGCCTATATTTATGGAAAACCTAAATACAAATAAAGTTCAACCAACCCATGATCAAACGTATAGTTCTGTTGTACAAGAATTCAACACGTTACTCAGAAAAGCCAATGAAGAATCAAATAAAACTTTAAAAGGTAATATAAGTCAAAGAGTGGAGTCGTCTAATACAAAACCAACATGGAGATCTTTCTCAAGAGCTAATAGTCTTGAGGAATAACCAAGACCAGTAGAAATTCCAAAAAGTATATATATAGAGCAGCACCAAGACAAGGCAATTCAGAATTTATGCAAAGATTTGAAGAGCTTAAACTTGAAGTTCAAAAACTAAGAGAATCAGCTCCAACTTATGATGAAATAAGTGGTAATTTTCCAAACTTTGAGTATGTAGATCAAAATTATGCTCAACTTGAAACTTTAAACAACGACCTTAATCAAGTGTATGAGAAAATAAACCAATTACATGTTGATTTACATCATGGTCTTAAGGAAAAGTATGAAAGTGTTTTACAAGAAATTAAAATAATAACTGATAAAATCCGATTTAATAATAATAAAATTATACATTTAACTAAAAAAATCAATGAAATGTCTCAAGTCGTGATACCTGTAGATCCTAGAGTTGGTGAAATACAACTTGAGTTTAGTCAATTTAAAGATCTCACCTTAAATAATGTAGAAATAATATCTGATCAGATTAAGTCTATAGAGTCCTCAACAAAAACAGCAGGACTACTGAATAGAGTTGTTGCTGACTCGAATAAAATAAAAAAAGATCTAAACGATTTAGAAAGTAAATTTTTACCTCTGAGGCCAAGACATTGAAAGAGTATGAAGACATAATGGATAACATAGACAAGCTACAAACATGAGTCAACAAGGACCTTGAAGAGTTGAGTAGACTCGCGGAAAGAAACTTAACCATGAGTTTAAACTCTCATTCAAAACTCGACAAAAAGGTTGAGGATTATAAGGAAGAAAATAACTCAAAGATTAAAAAACTACAAGATGAACTTGAAGACTATAGTAAAACAGGTATAAAATGAAAACCTAAAGAAAAGAAGAGTGAGGCTAGATTAAAATATGTTGAAAATAAACTTGATGTAGACCTGAAAGAAATAAACAAAACATTGGATAAATTATCTAAAATGAAGCCTGAAACAAGTGTGAACTTGGAAAAAGTAGAAGAAATACTTAAAGAAGTCAACTTTGTAAAACAAAGAGTAAAACTAAACACAGAAACTCTTGTGACAAAATCAAATGTGGATGATGACCTTTTGAAAGATGTACATACACTTTTAGATTTTAGGGAAGGAAAACTACATGGTGAAATACAAAAACTTAAACAGGACATGGGTGAAATGTATACAAAATTTATTACTCAACCACCAATGGATGAACAAGACATAACGGATAGAATTACAGAACAAGTTATACAGTCTTCTATTAAGAAAATTGATTATAGGATGGCTTCTACATTGTCAGAGCTAGAAAAAGAAGGAATGACTCAACAAGACCTTCGTGAAATTCGTGGATATCTGATCGTGAATGACAAAGGGTCTGACAAAGTTAAACTATTAGAGGGTGAAGTAAAACATTGGGATAAAATGGCAAATGACAAAGAAGAAGGAAGTGTGAAACAAAAGGTTTATGAAACTTTGCCAGAAGTAGCTGAACTCAAAGCTGATCAAACTGGTATGAGAAAGGATTTAAGAACAGAAGGACAAGAAGCAGATGAGATTATTGATGAAGAAATTGAAAAAAACGACTTAAGTAGATTTCAAAGATTCAAGAGATGGTGTAAAGATAATTTATTAGCATTGAGTGGAATTGCTATAACCATAGGTGGAATGATTACTTCTATAATCATGATAACTAGACTTGTGATTTCAAAAAGTTCAGATTCTGTTGAAAAGCTTGCAGAGTCTCTAAACAAGATGATAAAAAAGTGGGTCCTACTGCTGGTATTATATTAGGTTTTATTGCTAGTATCCTAAGTTTGGGGGCAAAAGGAATAGAATTTTTAGCTAGTAATTTATGGCTACTAGCATTGTTTTTAACTTGGCTTGTGTATTACAGTCTTTAACAAAGAAAAAAAAATTCTAACATATACTAAATGGAGACTTTAATTCCAGGTTTTAAGAAACTTAAAATATCTGATGTTAAAGGCATTAGAACAAAACACTCCATTACATTTAATCCAAATAAAGTGAATCCAGAAGAAGAACTTTATGTTGATGCTCCGAGGTTAAAACCAGATGTTTGTTTGGTTCCTGATAGCTTGTGTCTAAAGTTTGATTTTAGAAACACAAATGACAAATCTTGGTTTTTAAATAATCTCTGGAAGTTGCTGATAGAGAGGCTTTCCATCATTGTTGGAGGTAAGAATGTGTATGACAACAATGGTCAGAGTGAAATTGAAGTGTACAAAGATTTGTGGTTGCCTGAACATGTTCGAGATGAACTTGTTGAGTTTGGAATTGCTAATGAAAATACGAGGAAATTAATTTCAGGTTCTGATGATGGAACAAATAGTGGTGATAATCAAAAGGTTTCAGATGCTTTAGTAGCGTCAGTTCATGGAACAAAACAAAAGATTAAATTGGATAAAATTATTGGAGATCACGAATTATATTCTCCTTATTCCATGGGACATAATTTCCAATTTAAAACTAGGTTTCCAAAAGCAAGTAGTATTACAGTAGCTAAATCTGGTGAAAGTGTAGAAGGATACACCATAGAAAATATCGAGTTAGAATATGAAACGATTGACAATGAAACTTTAGCTGGAGAAGCATGAACAGGTTATGAAACTGGAAGATCAGTCAATTTTGAACATGTCACTTTGATGAAGACTGTAGAATGGGACAAATCTAGTACGTTGATTAATGAAACTATGAATCTTCCAGGAAAAAGCATGTCAGCCATTGTTATGTTGTTTAGAAGCAGGGCTCACAACCAAATTTAAGAATTCCTTAGAATGGCCTAAAAAATTCTCAAAATTTCCCCAGATTTCCGTAAAATTCCTTAGACACAAATAACATAGTAAGATGAATATTCCCATAAAAAATTTACCTGAAAATTGATAAATACACAAGTTTCAAAAATTAATAATTTACACTAAAT